>SCHK01368696.1:3479-21889 GCA_004124795.1 Poropuntius huangchuchieni | reverse complement strand
TGGGTAGGTTCTTAAACTGTGAAGTATTTCCATGTTTTATTATTTATTATTAATGTCTTTTTGATTTAAGACTTCTGCATATCTTACAGCGGCTATGCTGACATGTCTACAACAGTTTTATTTATGTGCATGAAAGAAAGCAGACAGAAACTGATTATTATTCTGTTTGCCCTAATAGTGAGTATGGGTTCCTTTTGAGTCAGAAAAACTGAATTTAGAGAATCATATCAATAATTAAACCTTCTACACAGATGAGACACGTTTTAGCATGGAGCACATTTTCAAATGCATAATATTTTATTAATAGATATCAGTATTGTCAGTAACGTCTACATGTTACTATTGTGTATGTGTTTTAGATGCTGCTTCCACAGATCTGCAAAGGGCCAAACAAGTATGCTTCAGCTGGTAAGTATGCTTATTAAACAGTATGATTGATCTTAGCTACAGAATCATTGATATAAATCAAAATGATATTAATAAAAACCCAGTTTTGTCCCTTTGAACTTTAATTTGAATTTAAACAGCTTATTATCAACAAGCCCAACCAATGTGCATTCATTTACAAATTTTGACTTTAAGTTGTTTCAAGGTCACAAAAAGGCCCTAAAGGCATTTTATACCTGGTGGAAAAGTACCTGTTGTTGGTCTTTGTGTTTGAATGGTCCTTGTGACCTCTCCTTATTCATTGTGTGTCACCAACACCAAAACAAACAATGAGCTCACTACTCTTGTTTGGCAGCTTGACAGCAGGTGTTGTGTGATTCAGACCTGAGCTTCCTGCCACTCTGAAACCCAATCTGAAATCCCAATCTCCACTAGACAAAAGACTCCAAATTCTTCTAGAGGAAATGCATCGAATCAGATTTGCCAGTAGTGTTGCTACAACATCTGCATGCAAAACGTGACAATTTCCTATTGACGGAAAGATATCTAGATACAAAGAACTGTGATGAGAGTGGGCTGTGTGTACATTTTAGTGCTGTGATGTCAAACAAGGTGACGTGGCTTGAATTTGTCATTGGCTAGCTACAAAATATGAACATTGGACAGGCTAACAGCAGTGTTGGATTTGCCGTATGCGCATTTCCATCTGGACAGTGTCAGTGCAGGGAATTTCCAGAAGGCCAAAAGAGGATAGAAAGAGTGCAGGACCATCAGCACCGCATCTCACATCAAGAACACTTGAATAAACATGAGAGACATCCTTCATTTCCCTCCTCTGCCATTTTTCCTCTCTGGCTCTTTCCTCTCTCCATTTCTTTATTTTTACCTTGACATTCTGCAGGGCTACTTATAGCTGGTTAGGAATACACAAAATACCATATTTATTATTCATATAAAATGCCCTCCTGGTTTATGTAACTCTCACATTTGCAGAATACTGAGTGCTGCAGTCTCAAATAGCGTTGAGGTACCATTTGCAATGAGGAAGTATTGATTTCCAATCTGCCATGTTTTTTTCAGGGTGGTGTGAGAGATATCATCAGGCTGTTAGTCGGAGTTTGTATGCGCGTGTGTGCACTTGCACTTAGAGAAAAATGGCTGGTTCCTCTCAGCCTGTTAATCAAATCCTTGAGTGGCTAAACTGCCTCTCCATCGAGACCAAGGGGGACGACAGGCCTCATGCATAAAGATGCATTCCAAACACTCATCTTTCTCTGTCTTTTTCTCTCTCTGTCCATCCTAGCACCGCTTCTCGTCTCCATGGGCTGATAGACTCTTGAGAAGACGGCAGACAAATGACCCTCACCATCCTTACCATCCAACAGCTCCTCAATCATTGCCCCTGAAAAGCTCTTGATCCCTACATAAAAAGACCACCTCCATCACCAATCACTCACAGGCGTGGGGATAATTAGCACGTCGGCCACTGTCTGCAAACTGAATGCGTGGATGAGGGTAGGTATATTCAGTTTAGCATGTGCTACCATTGGGTCAAATAGTCACAACCTTTTACCACAAAAATAATTGGTTCAATGCAAGTGTTTCCTGGGGAATTCTGTAAATCAACTGCATACTGTGAATCTTCTGCAGTTCCTTAGGCAGCATATGCAACCACACATTTTCTTGTGCCCACAGCTACGTATTGTAGGTGAGACACTGTTAGACAAACAACAGACACCCTCAGTGAAGATAAGCATGTCCCATTAGTGCCTCAAAGCTTGCGTGGCCAGATCGAGAGTGAGATCACTTCCAGTGCTTACTGGAAATGGATAGGCTTTAACGTAATCAGTACATTGCTCAGAAAATCAGTGATTCTCATAACATTTACTTTCGTGATCTCATAATTAATGCACTATTTTTGGCTGTTGAGGTGATATAGTTGGCTCAAACTACAGTGCTTCCTTGAAATGTAGTCACAAGCTTAATATTCAACTTTTCATAGTTTATAACAGTGGTCCATTTCTTTTTAATCACTTTTGAACCCTTGTTTTCACACATTTCCTCACCTGTTTAATGTTCTTGACTGTGGTTGCATGTGAGACATTTTCTATACACTTCTGTTTTATACCATGGTGTGTTTGCAAAGAATACTGCAGTTTCTTCTCTTGTGACATTTTAAAGTCTTTGTAATGGAAAATCATCCCATAATATCACTTTTTTATTTTAATATTTAGGGACTTTTTTTTTTTAAACATATGACATTATTATATATTTTTTTTCAGCCCTTGACTTTGTTGTAGGTTGTGTTCTCTGGAGATGCCAATTATCCCCCAGTTTCTCATTTCACCAAACCTATGTTTGACTGTTCAAAAACCTACCAACTGCCAGTTTGATGCCGTCTTTGATCTACCTCTAGCGCAGAGAATAAATTATAGAGCAATTGCCAAATTTCATGGTGTACGATATTTGGTAAACAGCACGTAGTGTATATGAGGGTGAGCTAGGGCTGCGCTTCAAATGCTAATGATCTTGTAAAGGCGTTTCACTTTAATGTAGTACCTCAAAATCACAGAATAATAGTTAGTTCAGGTACTGCTTTTTCTGTATAATTTCCACAGCTAGTTGTTTATTAGGTTGCCCAGACCTGTCATGCAAGCTTGTGGTTACAGCTTTATTTTAACAAAGAAATGGAATTCAACATTAAATTGATGTGTTGCTTCAGAAAGAGCCTGTGTTAAAGCCTTAGTATGAACTTTACTTAAACGTAACAGGAGAATGTGACTGAAAGGTCCCCACATCAAAGTGAGACCTGGTTCAGCCCTATACATGAAAGACCCTGCTGCACCCTCACTACTGCCTAATTACTGTCAGCTGTCTGGGGGCTGAGTGATCTGCTGTGTCTGGGGCTCCGCTTTTGCTGTAGTCACTAAGAATATTTATATGTGTGGTTTTATTTGAGCTACAGTGTTTTTTTTGTTTTGTTTTTTTTTCGTATTCCAGTAGTAGTTGTGTATCTGGCATTATCTATCTGTCCAAGTATACATGACACAACGTGTAACCACATATTTACAGGAATGAAATACACGTTGCACCTTTGGAGCAACTGCCAAAAGCTAAGCTAAATTGTAGTAGATTAATGGGTATACATGCCAGAATGAAACTGAGATATAATCACATTGACCAGGTCTGTTAGTCCAACTTTGAAAAATCGAATATGCTAATAGGATTTATATCTAACTTTAGTGACTAAACATATTTAAAAAGATACATTTTTGCTTTAGTGCGACCGAAACAAAATGTTCAAAGTGCATGTAAATGCACTTACTCCCAACGACTGCACATCACAAAATCTAAATCACAAGAGAGATATAGGTAGGCGGGAAGAAGAAAAATAGACAGCTCTTTTGTAATCTCAGACGATGACTTGACAGTGATTCAAAGTGTATACTAAACCCAGACAGCGCTTGATTTTTGACCTGTCTAGTCACTGGCAGGGGCAGCGTACAGGAAATGCCCAGAACAATGGGTTGGTTTATGATGTCACACTGATAACAACCCAGTGGTGACTTATGAGTGTCTGTCTGCTCGCTGATCCCTGCCATTATATGGGACAGTCGATAATCCAGTGGAAACCAAAAAGCTGACGAGATCAATTAAGTTCTAAAAAGTTCAAATCGGTAATAGGATCATAAAGAGTGACAGGTACTTTCCGTTGTGGGTCAAATGTATGTACCGCCAACATAGTGACTAATGGAGCCTGTTGGCTGGTTCAGCAGGGGCCACTGAGGTCAAAGCTGTAGGATTGGGAAGGGAGGTGTCAAAGTAGTCAAGCCTTCACAGATGCACTGCATATCTGCTTAAGATAACTTTGTGATGGCTTATTTATCTTGACGTGGGAGTCCTTATATTTCAACAAATGCATGAGCATCAGCATGTACTGATAGACCTGTTAACACTTCAAAGTGGGGCCGGTCGAACAGGTTTGAGATTGAATGCCAAGGTGGTTCCCTCAGAGTAAGGTCAGCAAAAGAGAACATCACCATTGACAAAATTTAGGTTGTTGCAGAAAGCACAAAGCTTTGAGGGAGTACAAGGAACCTTCTTTGCCTGGACTGCAAGTCTCCCAGGAGATAAGGAGGAGCTTAGTACAGTATCTTGGTCTCTGAAGACATCCCAATATTACCACTCGCTCCACAACTTCAGGGGAGTTTTCACTGGTGCCGTCAACAAAGTAATGTGTTTGCCCATTACTTTGGTGTCCTGGAGCTTTACCAATTGCAGAAAGAGACCTGAAAAGGGGCTTGAGAATCCTCTGTGCTGTCAGAAGATATACTGTGAGAAAGCAGCTGTGTTCCTCAGGGTATTACATAATGCACATTTCAGTGTTCACTGCCCAGAGAAAGCTTGAATGCCTTCAGCTGGAGCGAGCTCAATGTGGACAGCGAAGGAATGCGATAAAGGGATGGATGGCCAACTGCCTGCACCATAGGCTGCAGGGGAAAATTAGCAAGAAAGCATAGGGGCAAGGTAGTGAAGATGGTGGGCTCCTGCAGGCCCGGTGTGGAACCTCCACAGGAGCGTTGACGTAGCCCAGCTCAATGGAAATGCATTTTTAATGGTATTATGTACACCACCTCTTTCCCAGCCCCCATCCACTGACCTAACTATCAAGTCCTTTGTTTCAAAAAGTTACTGGGCTGTGAAATGCAAAAACTCACAGCACAGAATATGCAAGCAGCGCGATTCATTATCTTGTCAAACTGGGCTTCTCTGGGACAGACCGAGCTCAACGTTTGCACCGCCTTCGCCTCAGATAGCTGTTGCCTTCAGCTAGTCTCTGGGGCTTACATGACCCTGCTCAGACGTGTTCCAGTTCTACTGACTGTGATGTGTTTCTGTGGGTTAGTCGTCTGCCCTCCAGCTGCCAGTGAGCATTGAGAAGTTCACCACATCTCAGATTCTATTTCTCAACCTTTTAGCATTAAAGCTATTGATAGAACATGGGGGGAAAATAGGGTAGGTATAAAGTTTTGCTGGGATTGTCAGGACAACCAGGTCTCGTGGGTTCGGACCGCAGTGCTTACAGTACTGGTCCTAGAAAAGGTTTGAGATTGGTGCAAAACAATCAAACCCTGCTTTTGAATTAGAACAAAGTCATTTGGAATTACTGATGCTGATGGAAACTTTTCCAAACAAAACACTTGACGATGAGGAGAAGAGTGCAGTAAGGACAGGTCTGCCAGACTTTGTAGACAAAGAGACAGAGAGTGACCCATTTTCGCTGTGACCCACAAAAAGGCCTGCTTGTCAGAGGACGACACACCAACAAAGGCGCCCACGTGGTGCACTAGCTGATGGAGGACAGATGGATGGATGCAGACAAACAGACTCAGCCCCCCAACCCGTCTCTTAGGTGATCCTTACTAATTGGCCAAGCTGCCTTGACTGCCTCTAATGGTGTTGTTTACTGCCTCTGCCTCATTCCCCAGGCCACTCCACCTGCTCTTCCAGCCTCCAGTGAGGAGCTCTGAGAGTCGTACTGGGTGGCACTGCTTAGTGAGGGGGGTGAGAGCCAACAGGGGCTCTCTTGTTGCACAAACAGCCGCTCTTTGAATTAACCTCACTTGCGGGTCACCGCCGAAATAATCCCTCCCTTCTCTGCCCCAAGAAAGGTTGGCGAGCTGTGATTACAGCGAGCCGCCCGCTCTGTCTTTTCCCTCCGTGTTCTTTTCTCTCTCTTCTGGGTCTCGTCTTGACAGTGAGAGATAGCGTCTTTGTTTAAGTTGGGGGAGACGGTGCCAGCAGCCGGCGTCCCTTGTGGGGAATGGATGCAGTGCACGTCAGGCCCCGGGAGGACTTCATCACGTTCGACGGACAACCCCTCGTCATCCCTGAGCACATCACCTCCGTCACCTTCCCCTCCATGGCCCCTGCGCCCTATCCCTGGTCTCAGCCTGAGCTCTGAAACTCAATTCACCCATATCGCATCCATTAAGGTCTGATTCATGCCCCGCTCGCAAGGGGCCGAGCACAGCTATCCATCTTGTCTCCCGCTCAAAGGGTGCTGTTTACCTTGCAGTGGCAGATCTAGGGCTACACTTTAAAACCATCCCAACCTGTAAAAGCATCAAACTTTAACTGTGATGTCACTCAAAGAAAAAAAAACCTTTCTATTTACCTGTCTACAGAGACGGGCCTTTTTCTTTTCATGCTCACTTTCTTGTCATAAATTCAACTTATATTTCCTGTTTCTATTCGGTTGTTCCCCTCCACTTCTAATGCAAGATGATACCCTCTCTGCTGTCTCTAAACTGTCTTTGCCAGTGGCATATGAACACATCTGCAGGTTGTACAATCTCACAACAGCTTGTTTTCTTTCGAGTCATAATTAGGCTGGTAAACTAATCTTAATTCTGTGTCTCTCTCTGTTTCAGTTCTTAGAGCAGTGGGAGTACAATTATATATATATATATATATATATATATATATATATTTTTTTTTTTTTTTAAATTATATATATAAATTGTACTCCTTATATATTGTACTTCTCATATACATACATATATATATATATATATATATAAAGAAGCAGAGAAGTGTAAAACTGCAGTGTAAAAATTGTGATCCATGTGTGCTTGGACAGCCAGTTCACGACACCACAGGGAATTAATGCCCCATGCACACAAGAGCCATTGTTTGATATGACCATGATGCTTTAAGTTAATTAATGCCAGAATTAGCTGATGAACCAGACCTGTCTGTCTTCCTACATGACATATTACTGTTCTAATCATCGAGATGAGATCGCCAGACCTGCATTTTCCTTCTATACTCATGCCATGTCTGTATTTGCATTTGCTACCAGATAATATTTGTGTTGGTGTAGAAGTGCTAGTTGAATTGCCAGTGGGGGTAGATCTGTTTCAAGTTCACACACCAGCGATAAATAACCACTCGCTGCATTTCCCTGCAGTTGAGCACATGGAATTGCAATGAGCTGAAGACAGCCGGTGCATGCGTGCAGAGGCGTCCGTCGTCACATCGATTACCAGACATCCTTCTTACCTCCAACCATAAATCTTGGCATTAAATTGCTGCTGTTTGATTTACAGAACTTCCAAATATTATTGCTGTATTTGGCTACTAAAACAATTATTGCCCAAGAACACCAAGCGATTGATTTGCATTGATCATATGAAGACCACATCACTTAAAAACATGACCCACACAGATATTTCCCAATTTGCACATATGTGCATCACTTCCTAATCGTCCAGAAGGCTTAAGTGGGATGTCATAAAAATGTAAAACACTTCTGTTATCATTGATTATCTCTACCCTTAAAAGAGTAAGCAAATTGTCATACAGATGCACACCAGCTCTCAGAGGCAGAGGGATGCATTCTCCTCACATCCACTCACGCGCGCACCCTCGCGGCGGAGGTAATACATAATACATGACGATCGGGAACTGCTCTTGATATCGTCGGGCAGAAAAACACGAAGTAATCTGACAGATGCGAATGCATTATTTAATGACAAGTCGCTTATTGTTAGCCAAGCCTTTATTTTTTTTTTTCTGGCCACGTTACGTTCGCTTTAACAAAACGCCATTCAGTCGGTTCCAGTTGGAAGTAGTAGCCCATAATGCACATGAATCATCTCGTGTCTCATTCTGTCATTGACATCTATTTTGCATTAAGTGTACAGCAAAGAAGTGTGCTAAATATGCATTTCACTCCTTAAAGCATATCATAGATTATTCTTCAAACTAATAATCACTTTCGCTCGGTTAAATAAAAAGACCGGAGTTCTAGCCATGCTTTAGCGTGAGAGGAGCAAAACAGCACTTGCATCACTAAAAACTACTACGCGGAATAATTTGGACATAGAAAACAGCGTGTTTGGGCATAAGCGCGCACTGTGAAGTTGTGAATGTTTCCATTAGATACATGTGCGCATTTACGCACGGCTTATTTATGCGAACTAACAGTGCAAGTAGTTACGCGCAAACTCTCTCACCTGCTGCCAGTTCTCTTCCAGCGACGGCATCGCCGAGAAGTAGCCCGTGTCGTGCACCAGCTGAAGTTCCTGAAAAATACTGTAATTCGCCAACACGTCCATGTTGATGCTCACAAGAAAAAAAAGTGTTGCTTTGATCCTCAGGTATAATTTGTTTTCTTCTCAGCCCAATGTCAAATGCAAAAGAATGCTTCAAATCCTCCGCGAAGTGTAGTTTAAAGCTGGTAATTTTAAGCGCTGAGAAAAGGAAGGA
Organism: Poropuntius huangchuchieni; assembly: GCA_004124795.1. Lineage (NCBI taxonomy): Eukaryota > Metazoa > Chordata > Actinopteri > Cypriniformes > Cyprinidae > Poropuntius > Poropuntius huangchuchieni. The sequence goes on along the minus strand of SCHK01368696.1, from coordinate 13,228 downwards.
AAATAAAAATAATTCTTGTCACTTAATTGCAATCCCCGCGAACTCTCAGATCCTCAGCCTGGGAGTGGGATGCAAACTCGGTGACATGAACTGTCCACCTATTTCCGCATTGCCTCTGTCTCTTTTGCGCTATAAATTCCAGGTAGCCTTTCTCTTGAATGCCGTGGATCACCAAGGCAAGTTGCTGGGCTCGCTGTCTCGCGAGCGAGAGGAAGCCAAGGGAACTGAGGGGGCGTGGTTTGTTGTCAATCAATTCCGTGCGTGACCATATACGGTAAATAGGGTTGATGATCTCACTGGCGACCAGTAAGGCGGTGCTTAAATGTCCAAAGAGGCGGAGTACAATTTGAATATTCTAGCGTGATTGGCTCATGACACTTGTCAATCGGGCCGTAGAAGGCAGTGAAAGGTGAGCTATTTTTAGAGAGCTATATAGCGCGGCAGCGAGCTGGCGTCGCTCATACGGCCGGAGAGAACGCAACAAACAGAAGTAGAAGTTGCAGTTTGTAACGTGAAGCAATTCTACGCATATATGAAGTCATATCAGTTGGAAATCACACATTACGGTAACATACACCACAGAGCTGCCGAAAAAGTTAGAAACAGTAGTTCAGAAAATTAGAACGACGTTGTGATGTAATAGTTTGGCATAAGCAAATGCCGATAAAAGCGCGGAGATCCTCTCAGATATTCCACAGGCACTAGGATTAGGTGCTTCGTAGACAAGATCAGGGCGACTTTAAATATTTTAATTCTGAAATAAGAGGCTTAGGACATAGAAATGAGTTTTAGCTCTTCTGATGGCGCAAATTACCTCAAAGAACATCTGTAATTGCAACTCTTTCTGCAACTGATGGCATTGATTTGCAGTACTGATCTGGTTATTGTTGTGTAAAGGGTAATTGAGTCATCAGGATGTTTTTCATCCCTGTGGGCAAGCCATAAACACTTTTAAAAGCAGTTAATTCCTGAAATCCATATAACCGAAAGGTATATAAATATAAATAAATGAATATTTATATATATTTCTGAATAATGACTTTAGCCCATGGCAGTGCTGTATAACTGACCACTCATCTCGCAAAACAATGTTTCCTTCTTTGCTGTGCTTATATTCTGTCTACGTGCTAATAAAGCAATTTCAGTGTTTAATATATTAAATTATTTGATAAGTAGTCATGTAATGAGTCAGATAATGTCCAATCAACCAGTCTTAAAATAATGACTGTGTATTACCTTTTCTTTATTATGAAATATGGATACACTTCCATCCATCTAAAGTTGACAGCATGGAGATTATTTCTCCTTTTTTTTGTTTTGTAAAAACTATGAAGTCTCATTTATTGTTGTTAAAAGCCAAATCCTAGATCTACATATGATTATTGTAAAAACCAGCAAGCCGCCAAGCTGACTGAAGCAAGCCAAATTATTTAAAAAAAAAATAGAATAACTGATATGAACAAATATGTGGCTTTGAATTCTGTCAGAATAGAAGTTGACACTTCACAAGTCAGATCTTTTTTTAGCTTTACAAACAGTATACACAACTATACATTCTGTATATAAATATATGCGTCTCACTGAGAACTCACCTAATTTTCTTTCATTCGTCATTAGCATGTTGTGGTTCTGGTATTTTTGGTCTCTTTTGAAGGTAACAATTCAGCTGACTTTGCTCTGTATTACTAAAAGCTGTCATCGTTACTCTGGAAATCGAAAAGTTTCCATTAATTTCAGTTAATTAGTGACATATGGCAATTAAATTACTATAATCCATGGACTGAGTGAGAGAAAATGCCATGATAAAGAATCATTTAATTACATGTTTGATTAACAAAGCAAATGCTACATTCAGTTATTTAAGTTCTGATAGCACAGAACAGCCAACACATGTTTATTGTTCACTTTTAAAATGAGTATATAAACATAATCTGCTCTTGCTAGCTATAGTTCGTAAGAAAGGTTCTTTGAAATTTAAAAACAGCAAACACACCCCCTGACCTTGTTGTCACACATACCCACATAAAATGTTTATAAATACTACTTCAGTTAAAATTACTGTCAGGCAGTCGAAAAGCCTGACTTTGCAATGTGAAAGAGTGTTTTAGTTGTAGTGAGTAATTGAGTTTGTATGTGCGTTGTGCTGTCTGTCTCTTCCGTCACTTTCCCACGGGACATTGGTCTTTGTCTCAGTGGAGTACCAGGGCAGATGGTTGCTAGATTGGCTGTTTCAGGACATTTTCCCTATTGATTTTTACAGGTCTCCCTGCCAGAGAGAATTAGCCAGAGTGGGGGTTGGATGGAGGGGTGGAGGCGACTCCGTAAGACACGCTAGCCTGTCTATACCAAAAATATACACTAAACAATTTGCAGCTGAATGTCAAAGTGCATGCGATTTCCTCTGCTGCAGATCCATGCAGTGGGTCAGATGCCAGGGGACAAGATCGAGTCCTGCCTCTTCCTCATTGGCCAGAGAGCTCTACCGAGGGAAAGAAGATGCTGGAAAGAAGAAGCAGGTGTGTGCTTTGGTGTTATTGCGCAGCGGGTTAAGGGCAGGTGCGAGTCTGCCAGGCTCGGTGGCACAGCTGGGCAGTGTAAGCCCTGATGACTGGCTCATCGCTCCCTCCCATGGCTAACCCTCTGTCTCACCAAGTCTGAAACAGCTGGTTCCAACTGAGCCTAGCCCTGACCGAGGCAAACCCTGCACCTTCCAAACTGGGCCATGGTCTTAATAAAACACACTCGGGGTGCCCTGCAGTTCCTACCTCCCACATTTACCTTCGAGGCTAAAGCGTTAAATTTTAAAGGCTGTATGACGTCAGCAGGGGAATAATTTGTTATGCCTAGACACAACTACATGTAAGATGCATGATATTACATGCAGTTGTGTCTAAGCATAAGAAATTATTCTTTTTGACTTCATACATGGATATTAAAAGGGATAGTTGCCTACAAAATGAGAATTTTGACCTTTTTTCTTTTCTTTCTTTCCTTTTTTTATTCATTCTCATCTTATTCCACGTTTGTATTGACTTTCTTTATGTGGAAGAAAAATTAAGAATGTTCACGCTCTTTTTAACTCTTCACTGAAACTATGTTCTTGCAATATGCTCTTCTCATTTTGACTTGCCATGCGAGCATTTTCACTGGCCCCCATTATAAAATAAGAATAAGTGAATAAGTAGTAATATATTAATTAATAGAATCATTTTGGTTCTAGCAGTGCATTGGTATATTTGCTGTATTAGATTTCTTTTATTTTCTTTAATTTTTTTTCTTCACAAATATTTTCTTTGCAAACAAGCTGAAATTATACAGCTATAATTAGCTTAACTGCATAATTTTACAAACACACCGTTGCTGGAAAATGTCATACGATGGAAAGCATCCCAAATTGGTTTGTATTTTTCAGCACATTTGTACTGATGTTTTCAAGGAAGTAATTTTTGCAATTTTGGCAAAACCTCATTTATGCTGGCTAGCTAGATTACATTATCTTTGTGGCAAACTGACAGGCAGCATCTGCAACAACAATGTTGAAAACATTACATAAAACCAAATGTTTAAGGTTGCAAGACACAAAAATGGATGTACAAGATCAATAAACAATGCTATTGCTGAGTCTTAAATAATTTAAGAGCTATTTTATGGCTTAAGAAGACTTGAAATGTAACCCACTAGTCATATGGATTACTTTTTGTTTTTGTAGCTAGACAGCCTCTTATCACTGTATGGAAAACAAATGGAAACCATGCTAGAATGATATTTTTAAGGTAAACTGCTCTTATAAACCGTGTGTGTTTAATCAAGACATCACCAGCGTCTCTGATTTGTGGGTGTTATGTTGATAATCCTGCTTCGCATGGTCCTAAATTAGCCGTGTTTCACTGTTATTGTTTTTCCCTCGCCGCCAAGGTGACATCATGTGAATCTGCCTCTGCTTGGATAGTCATGGCAACTGATCTGTTTGCATAAACACATGGGGCTGACTCTCCTCCCCTGCGGTCCCTCGTGTCACTGGGATTCTCACAGATCCTAGCAGCTACAGGGTTGTACCATTACTGCACCCTGCTGCTTCACACACTCACCGGGGAGAGCCTGGCGCCACTCCTGTCTGTTCAGCCTGTCCGACTCCCAGAGCGACCCCTACCAGCCGACCCCGGGGCGCTCTTCACCCAACACCCCTCGTCAGCGACATCCCCCCCCAGCCTCCAGCACTTACATCACAGCCCTCCACCCTCTCATCTGTGACCTGTGATCACACTCGACTTTCTGACATCCTTTTAAGTGTTCTTGCACAGCGGGCGCTTACGGCTGCAAGCTCACACTGCAGTGGAGTCGCTCGCAGCATAACATAAATGTTAGTGAGATGAAACAGGAAGGCAAACACAGACTCATTTTTAGTTATGATGAATCCTGCTTGCTCAGTTGTGACAACACAAGCTTACCACGATAAGACGAGAGCAGAAGTTGTATTTCATGCACCGCGCAATGTTTTACGAGTGTATTAATTTGTCATCACCGATTTCAGATGAGACGCCGGACTTTCTTTTGGTTATAGATCAAACCCCAGTTGGCAGTGCAGCGGTCGCCGACGTGGCAGAGTGCGGGAAGGGGAATCAGAGGAGAAGTAAGAGGTTGCAGCATGAGATCATAGGAGTCACACTGAGGTAGGAATGAAATTATATCACTAGTGGGAATTGTCCCAATTAGGTTGGACTGGAGCTCTGCCACTGAGATGAAAACGTCCACTTGCATTAGACTGGCCCTCTTGTAGACGTGCCGAGATTCCCCTTCTCTTGGCCTGTGTTGTTCTGCCTCATTCAGCCTCACTTCTCTTTCTTGTCTAGGCGTGTGCACTGAAATGACCTGACCTCTCACACCTTTGCTCTTGTGTGAGAGAACACCTTTTTGTGGCTTTGGATGGAAGAAGCAAGAGGAGAAGATGAGAAATGAAGAGCACGGCGCCGTCCTTCACCGTTATTATCGGGTTTTTGGAGGGGGCTCTGCTACGGCACAAAAAAAGGTCCTCTTTGAAAAGAAGGTTTTCAGATTGGGACCCCTTGAGAACAGAATGATTAATTTAGCACAAGGAATAATACTTTGGACGATAAAGGGAATACATTTATCTTTTCGCTTTCATCCGGTCGTCTCTGACTGTGTGCGGGAGAGCCCAGGAAACCTTGAGGTATTGCGCAAATTCAGTTGCAATTTTAAAAAAAATCGGAGTGCATGTCTTCCAGAAGATTGTATTTCATTACCTGAATTGTTAGCCAAACATTCCTGCTAAACATCACTGTCTTCTTTTCTTTTACAAGGGAAATTGAACCGTACAAATTCAGTCTGGAATTCCTCCAAATGGATCCAAAGCCGTGAGAGTGCGCTGGAGCATCTCTGGTTTAGCATGTATGGAGTGAGGGGGATTCAGTGCAGCTCTATTGATGTGGCACACTGGGCTGTAATCTCATTAGTATGCTATAAGGCTGACCCGGCAGTGCTTGCCATGCTCACGGCATTATGGGGGAGAGGAGAGTGGGCCACACAGCCCGGCATCACATCCATCCATTTGACACATTTAGAACTCCCTTACACTGTCCCCTCAAACACTCTCCTCCTTTTTCCTTTTATATCAGGCCCTTAATCACATGTTCAGATGGTTAGACTGCTCATCTAGCGGCTCTTTTTTGGTATTTGTTCTTTTTTGCATCTAATCTCACTTTTATCTCTCCCTCTTATCCCCCCTGTATCACTATACTTCCTCCATCTTTGTCACTGAAAGTGTGTCTATGAAAGCTTGTTGTCTTTCTCTCCGTCTATCACCTCTCTTCTTTCTCGAGCTTTCTATCTTACACCTTTTATCCTGATCAGTCTCTCTGACTCAATGTTAGTGTGTGAGAATCAAGATAAAAAACACAAAGTAACACACTGATGGCGAATTGCCTCCCTATGCATGTTCGCTTTACCATGTGGAGGTGGCTGCCTTCTCCATCGCATCATCTCTGTGCCTTATCTCTGCTCTGCTGAGTGTAAATATTTAAAGAAGGCTCCAGGAGCAGTGCTGGTAGCATCTCTGCAGACCACACATCCCAACTGCCCACACTATCCATAGGCGATGTGATGGAGAGCCCAGTGTGCATATTATAGAATCACTTCGAGGGTGGTCGACTTTTTAAAGGAAATTGTATATTGTATATTTTCCTTTTAGGTTTTAATTAAATTGTCTTTGGCTTTACTAGCATGTTCGCTAGCAATCTTAAAGGGATAGTTCACCTCAAAATTAACATTTTGTTATTTACTCAAGCTCATGACACAAACCTGCATGCTTGTTCAAAAACAGTATTGCACACCATAGACTTTCACTGTATAGATAAAAAGCGGAGACATGGTTCTACATTTCTTCCATTAGGTTGAATGTGTTTTTCCCTCTGATGACAGTATTTATAGTTTTATCCCAGTTTAGTCTGATAATAATCCTAACTAGAAGGTGCTCAAGCAGCCTGCTGTTGCTATGGTTACCTCAGGCGAACATTAAATCTTTAACTTTTGTGTTTGTTGAAAAGTTAGAAAACCATGTTTAAGCTTGTATTTATATAAATCCTCCCACCTTTTTGTTTTTACAGCCTTTGGGGGGGTCCATGCTTTAATTAGCAGGGTCAGACCTCATAATTTGTGCCCATGGAGAACCCTAGTCTTGCCATCATCATCATTGTGTGTTATGGGCAGGGGCAAATGAGGTGGGATTTGAGTTGTTCATAGCAGTCATAACCACGTCCCCCCTTCACTTCTGTGCTGTTACCAATGAGGACCGCACTGAGCCTCAAGATATGAAACCTGACACTTGCCTCAAATACACACATAAACATTCTTTAAAGCAATATAGTGCTCATCCAGCCTACAGCCACTGATATTACACCCCGGCCCCCCTGTGCTTGTGATTTTATTAATAATAGAGAAGAGGCAATATATCCTTCTGCTGTGGAAGGTATATGAGGTTAAGCATATTCTCTTGCTAATTCTACGTTGAGATTTTAATAAAGAAAAGATGCATAAGCCAGTGTCATAGAGGCACTGCAGTGCAAATAGCACACAGGGAGGCAGGTTTGGCTGAATACTGATAATAATGGTGGCTGTTACGACTGGTATTTACATAGAATTAAAATGAATGGCTAATGCCCTGGGAATGTGCAAGCATTAAATCTATGCTCACCACTTTGTGTTAGTGAACCTCTTTAAAACACTCCTCAGAGATGCATTTGTGCTTAAACATTTCCAATTTTTTATGTAAGGTGGTGTCAATATGGAAGGTAGATATGCGGTGACAGTACCTCAGCAGCTTAAATAGCTTGTTAATGGAGCAGCTACATTATTTTTGTTGTGAATTATTGTTGTAGTGAAACTGAAATGGTAGGTTTACAGTTTTTTTTATGTGATTGTATATTGCACACATGCAAAAATGTGCACTTTCCTAAAAATTCCCTCCATTTTTTTTTTAAAGTAATATTTAAATAGAATCTTCTGTTTATTACTTTATAGATCAAGTTTATCATATAAAGGCATTTTTATGACCTAAATTCACTTTTATTTGTTTTGTTAGTTATATTTATATATGCTTAAGTCTCGTCTTAATGGAGTGATTTTTGTGCCAGATATTATGACTATAAAATTAAATGGATCTTATCTGATATTTTATCATTAAAGAAAATTCACCCCCAAAAAGAAGTTAAAATTAATTGGGTCCAAAACAACATTGGACAACACTGACTTTGATTATTTGGACAAAAGCATGAAAACAAGCTTCAAAATATCTTTGAATATAGTGATAACATAATTTTCATTTTCGGGTTGAACTATCACTTTAAATAGCTCCATGTAGCTCCTTTTTAGTAACATTTAACTACTCTTTTAAAAGAATAGCTTGACTGTACTTAACTACTTTGTATCTTGCCTAGCTACAACCGACTTATGGTTTAGTTTCTAAGTAGGCACTCAAACACTGGTGTATGCAGAAATATTGAATGATCATATTTGTATGCATACATTTTTCAGTCTGTTTCTATTTGCTTTGACTGTTTGCCTGTGTATGTGTTTGTGCTTGTTTACCAACAGATGTTTGTGTGTGTGTGTGTGTGTCAGTGTTAGCGTGTGGGAGCATGTCATCTGGGTACACTGATACACAGACACACGCGCGCACACACATGCCCTGTGTTGGCGCCCTGTGCTTGCAGTCGGATGGCGTTTGAGCTGGGGCCAGGACAAAGCTGTGCACTGGTGGACTGTCACTCCAGCTTAAATCTGCTCCCTGATCAAAGCCCTCCCCCCTCAGAGCTGGTCAGTTGTCCCCCCCTCCTCTCCTCTCTCCTCTCCCCAACCTTGACTCTTGACTCCAAGCCAGACGCTGGGCCACCGCGCCACCACGGACACGCGGCCTGGCACTTTTGAGAAAGAGGGCGAAATATCGTACTGCGAGATAGACGGGATGCTGATGGTCCCGTTGAGACACGTTCTTTATGAAGTCATAAAAACGAACGCTACGGGCAAACTGTTCATCTATTAGAATGACCTTCCTTTTGATGATCAGCCCTTGTCAGCGGTGATTTTTACTGCCCAGGTAATGGCTGTTTATACATACACTGTGTATATGGTCAATATAACCATGTAATTCCACATAACCATATAATTAGAATTATGCTGCCGTGTAGCGTAATCCCTCTGGTGGGGTGGGTTTTACAGCATGATTGACATTTGAAAATAAATCTTCTTGTTGGGTGTACTCACAGGAATTAATTACGTGCCAATTGTGTCTAACGTATTAATTTGGCGAGATTATACGAAGCATTAACCAGGCCCTTATTAGTCATGGTTATTCAGTCTATTTTCAGCCTTGAAATCTCATTGCAGTAAAGCCATTTTTGTTTCTTTTGACTTTTTTTTAGCGATTTTTCCAGGATTAGCCCGCAGCATTAACTCACCCAGCATCCCCAAACTCCCATTAGAGGTTAGAGCAATCCCATCACGCTTTGCTTCTTTTCAGTCACTCAGCAAGGCGTTCGCCACACGACAGACTCGTGCACCATTACGTTCGGAGCACTGCGCGTGTTTGTCATAAAATAAATCGCAAATAAATGAATTCATAATTGGACGCGGGGCTCACGCTGGGAAACAAGCGCTGTGCCGATGATTAAATTTAGTTTTGTGGGTTTGTGTCTTGGTGGTGGCGATGCTGTACTGTGCCTGTGTTTTATTTTTTTGATGGAGGGGGATACTGAAGTGTTGCAGTAGGAAGTCCCAATTGCCTTGGGAAAACTTAGCATGTAGCTCCAGCACACTCGTCTCTCATTAGCAACTGAGTCCGTGTGGTTTGCTCTAGCTGCTAGGCTGTACACTTGGCTCTAGCATTTTTTCTGTGTGTTTTTGGTCTAAAACAGCAGGGGTGATGTCTGGTATGTCCGGGGCTACAGGAGGGCTTGCTCACAGGGTTTCTGCAGTTTTTAAGCTTTACTGCTAGAGAGAGGATTCAGTGATGTGCTCAACCCCTAAATACAGATTACCGATGCCCAGTGAAACCATCAGCCTGTCAACTTGTGACTTTTTCACTGTTGTCAACTGGAGAAAGGTTTATATTCCCTGAAAAAAGCTGACAAACCTGATCTTACCTTTATTCCTTTAATCTCCACTCGCTATGTTGACAGTCGTACACTTACAAAACAAATACCTGCATTGCCATTTTCTTTCTTCATATGTCATTTTAA
>SCHK01368612.1:245-24797 GCA_004124795.1 Poropuntius huangchuchieni | reverse complement strand
GGACAATAATCCAAAACAAACATCAAAATCAACACAAAAATTTGCCATGGCCGTCCCAGTCCTCTGATCTGAACCCTGTAGAAAATGAGTGGGGTGAACTGTAAAGAAGCACCAACATAGCGCTTGGAATCTGAAGGATCTGGAGAGATTCTGGATGATCTCTGATCTCTTACCAGGTGCTCTCCAAATTCATCAGGGATTATAGGAAAAAAAACTCAGAACTGTTATCTTGGTAAAAGGACGTTGCAATAATTGGGTGCCAATAATTGTGTCCAAACATGACTAGAGAAGCATTTATTTAACAATGAGATCACAATGAATGAAAGATCAAAAGGAAAAATGATGCAGATTTATTTTCACAGCCGCCTTTGCTCATATTTACCAAGGGTGCCAGTGTAAGTGGAGGGCACTGTATAAAATAAACATACATAAAAAACTGTAACACTAGCTTTCTATATTCTTTTTTCTATTCATATGTGTGTGTGTGTGTATACAGTATATATATATATATGTGCAAACGCTCATGTGGACATTTCTGCACACTTCCCCTTTGAAACCAAAACAAAGGTCTCATGGTGAGTTCATTGTTTTCATGCCAAAGCTGGCGTCTCCTTGGCAACAGGCTGTAAACTCAAAGCTGCTTCAGGCAAATGCGCAATGAAGACAAAGGACTGACCCTTAAAAGACAAGGACGTAAACATAGGAACTAATTTAACTCAAACATTTCAGTCCAGAGAAGTAACAAACTGCTTACACAGGTGAGTCTTGCTGGTTTAAATTTAAGCAAAAGAAAAGACTTTTCATTCCCTTATTTAGTAACTATTGTTTACCATCAAATATTTTTTCTTGAGAAGTTCTATACAGATTTATGCATTATGAATTGTGATGATTGATTTATTAGAGCTTATTTTTCTTATGCAACAAATGCATGGTCATTTATTAATTCTACTATCTATTAATATTACATTTATTACTAAATTATACAGGAAGTTGCTTTAGGGAAAAATGTGCTTATCAATAACTTCAAAAGCAAACATTTACAATTTATTAAAGATATGAAAATATATTTAAAAATATATAAAATGTCCTTGCACTTAAGCAGTACTGAGATTATGCATTGCCTTCATCATAAACATAACCACATGGGGGCAACAAAGCAGTTCTTGTGCATGCTGTGAATATTGAAGAAGATATTCATTACAGTCAGTGCATCAGAACTGCAGCTAATTTTCTGTGTTTGTGCATCTGCCAGAATACTGGAGCATGAGTAAACATGAAAGAAGCAGATTTGTGGAGCAACTGTTGAAGGAAGAGCTGGAGGCTGTGGCTCTGGGACTGGAGCAGGGAGTCTACGCCTGGGAAGAGATTGACCTGCCTCATGATTCACAGGGCTCCACTCCTCTTATCAGTGCCTGCAGGACAGGTCTTACTAGGGTATGAGACAATAGGGTGATATGATCAAAACAAAGTGGAAACTATAGCTGACTTCTGTGTAGGAAAGCTAATGGGGGTGTAATGTATTGATTAAAATAATAGGCATAATGTTTCACTTACTGTAGCAGCTACATTTGACTGCTTCCTGTTTTCATGACTAATTTGCTGCATTATGCATTAAACAACAGTTAGTTTTAAGAGTAATAATATACAGTTCACTGGGAGCTTTGAATTTTGGGATTTTGCAGTTAAAGGGATACTCCACCCCAAAATGAAAATTTACTCAATATTCACTTTACGGCTCTGAACGACATGGGGGTAAGTGATTATTGACAAAATTTTCATTTTGGGGTGGAGTATCGATAATCTTCCTTCACGTTAAACATTGTTTGACCACTAGGTGGCGACACGTGACTGTTTTGATAGTGAGTAAGTCATCAACTCAACTCATTCATTCAAAGAAATGAAACACTGTATGAAATCATTCCTCATTATATAGTGCACAATTTGAGGGACAGCCATATGTAGTGGTGTCCCAAACAATAGTGGACACTATCAAGTGCACTCATTCAATTCCAAAATCCGATGAGTGTAACGTCAAATAAATTCCCATGTCTGTAGCTCTTCCGCTACACTCAATATATGAATTTGGTCTTTTTTTTAAAGCACTTATTCAGTGGACTAAAATAGTGGAAAAAATGTAGAGAATAGTGATTGAGGTTATAGGGGGCATTGAATCATTTACTCAATTGATCAGTTCTAATTCATTCACAGCTCAATAGCACTTGCTCAGAAGCTGCAACACCGTTTTGGAATTATTTTTGCTAGCAAAGCAAAAATATACAAACTAACTGCCAATATTGTGTCTAAAATGTAGATTACTCAATATTAACTTACTGTTTATTGAATTGTTGTATAAAAGCTATATCACACCTGAAATCGTAATGTTGGAACTCTCACTTGTTTGCTTAAATATCATAAACCTATAAGCCTATCATTCACCTGGTTCATTATCATTTTAATAATTCAGATATATTGCTTTTAACATCTTTTGAACACAGGTGATGCATTTTCTTCTGAAAAAAGGAGCTGATGCTACACTGTGTAACAATAGCAATCAGACAGCTCTTCATGTTAGTCAACCAGCACTCCAGGGGGAGCTGCTGACGGCTATGATCAGAGACGTACCCCATCAGAAGCAGCTCTCACTAGCAGCCTGGAGGGGAGACCTCTGCTGTCTACAGGACCTGATGGTGAGCAGCTCAAACTTCAACTTCCACTTGCCATTTGACTGTTTGAAATGCGATATCAACCTTAGTTTCACACAAAGCAGGCTAGACTCCACAGGGAGTTCTCTGATGGATCAGTATTGGCCACCTGTCATGTGAGAGCGAGATATTTTTACATTCACCTCAGGCAAAGGCTGGAGTAATTGCAACAAATACAGTTTATGTTGTTTGTGTGTTACAGGCCCAGACAGACTTGTTGGAGTTAAATAAACAGAACAGAGATGGACTAACCCCATTGATGCTGGCTGTAAGGGATGTGGATCTGTTTGAAGGACTCGAGATGCCATGGGAATATCAACCTGTGGAAGTGGTGAAGGAACTTATGTCTTTTCCAGTGTAAGGAAACAAATTTCAACTTAATTTTAATAATCCCTTTTTGGATTTGCAATGGAAATGTAAAATATAAACAACAAATAGAAATGCAATGTATTTGGAATATATAGAACTGTGAACAGTAAAATGGAACTTAAGATAAATGGTGATTTAATCGGCCTCTCTCATTAAAAAGAGTCACTAATCTACCTGCTCTGAATTACAGTGATATGCAAATCCTTGATGGAAGAGGTCATACTGCTCCGTGGTACGCATCTCAGATCAAGAGCACCAAGAAGGAAGAACTCTTCAATATAATGGATTCTTCAATGCAAACAGGTAAAACGCTACATATTCCCTTTATTTTGCAATGTGAAAGTAAGCTATTTTCTGTAAATGTGCAGTAAATGTAATAAGGTGGATAAAAAGAAAATTATTTTATCTTCATAAATCATGGACTAGATCTACATTGTTTGTAATCATTTCATTTTTTATTATGTAGTCCAATCAATGTTTTCATTGAAGTTATTTGTCAAGCATGGGAATGCACAGTGGTACTAGCAATATTAGTTATGACATTTAATTCTCAAAACACTGTTCTGTTTATAAATTTTATACCGTTGTTTAAACAGTTTTATAAGGGAAAAAACATACATTTATTTGTAGTGCAATTCATTAGAAACCTGTTTATGTTCTAAATGCGATGACTTATTTTAGTATTTTTACTGTATTTTGAAGAACCAATATTCACTTGTCTGGACGCATCTTATTGGCCAACGAGTCCTTCTGTACTCCCTAGCTGTGGCTGTTGTACACCAGATTCAGATGGGATGAAGGTCAGGTGCTCTCAAACTTCTTACTCATTATATACAATGAATCTTGGCACTGTGCCTCACAGAAATCCATTTGAACTGTGTGAACAAAAGCATACAAACATAATGACGGCATAAACTGAGTCAAATAATACATGAGGCTCAGTGGGATTGTAAATGCAAAGCCAATTAAATGCAGTTTATTTATTTCGAAATGTTTTGATTAAGCCAGTTTCATGGCGTTTCATTTGGCTGCACCTTGGTTACAGGCATCACAGCTGGCTAATGATGGTGTTATTTGATTGAATAGATGGCCTCCAGATGGTCAGTAGTCAACAGGTGAATTAGTCATGTGTGATTCTGTGAAAGGTTATTGTAAGGGACAGCCAACCTCGCAGCTTTTGTTTCTTGCTGCATACCAGCTGTGTCATTGATAACCTTTTCTTTACTGAACTTTTTTTTTTTTTTTTTTGCAGAAAGATTCAGCTGAGATTATCATGGCACAAAAGGATCATGTAGACATCCACCAAGGTCAGTCAACAACTAGACTTGTTCATTGTTAAACATAGTGAACAGAATACAGTGTCAGAGGTACACCTGCAGTATCATTCCAGAATGACAGCGACTCTCTGTGTCCACCGGGCTTTCAGAGGCATTGGCAAACATTTCCATCCCCTCAAAAACACAGACACACACACACAGAGCAGTCTCAGACTCGCAGCCCGTCCCTCGGAGAATCCATGACAATAGGAGGGGTGTGTCTGACTGTGCTTTTTGGGCTCTTCTGTTTCAAATGAGTCAGACTACACAGAGTCGTCCACAGAGAACCTCTGACACTCACAGATAAGGATTATGCAAGATTCACAGGAACTGTAAAAATCTGGTTTCACTGAAGCTTGGGCTAATTTAGAGAGGACTGACTTTCTGAAAGGTACATTTTGTATATATATATATAGTTAGTTTACAAGTCGAGTGTGTATATACGCACAGTTCAAAATTTGTTATCCTTCAAATTTTTAAAAATGTTTTTGAAAGACAATTTACAGTTCAAAACGGCTGTTTTCTTTGTCATTTATTTTAAAATGTAATTTATTCCTGATGAAAATGTTGAATTTTAAGTAGTCATTATTCCAAATTTTTCCAAATGAATGTTGGAAAATATAAATATTGATGCTGTCACTTTTTATATTAGCTCCGCAGCATAACCATGAGGACCATTTTACATGACCCTTTTCACCCAGAGCGCGTATTTGGCTGTGTGTCTGCAGATAATAGGATTTGCTTTGACAGTTGGATGGAGCCAAAGATAGACATCAGACAAGATGGCAGAGATGAAAGGAAGCGAAGCAGGTTAGCCAGCTGACCGCATACACACCCATTCATCACTTCCTCATCAAATTAAATTAGCATTTAGATAAACAAGAGAGCCAATCACAAGTCAACAAATCACACTTAAACACCACCAACAGCAGCTGGGTAAACATAAAATGCACAAACAGTCCTCACAAACAATTTGCCTGAATAAAACCTCATGTCCATTCAGTGGCTCTCTCTCATTTCTACACAAAGACTGTATAGAGGAGTACAGTTACAGGATCAAGCCGTTGTCAGCATAAGACTACGATTCCAGGGTGTACCATTATCCAGAGAGAGAAAGAGAGGAGAACTCGTCTAAGGAAGATTTAACTCTGCCCTTACTGCTAAGAAACATTCAGCATGTAGAAAAAAGAAGATATAGCTCATTTGTAAATGCTTTGATGCAATGTGAACATGCTAATGTAAATTAATTTTCACTTAGTCGGACTTCATCCTTGCCTAGCCTTTGGAACAACAGAAAAGACTGGGGCAAAATAAAGTCCTTGCATCCATCACTCAGTTTGACTTCTTCCTCAAAACCTGTTCTTCCTGCTGCTCATGTCACTCAGCTCAGTAAGTCAGCGCCAATACTAATGGACCCTCTTCTTGATGCAAGTGTGCTGCTGCAAGCACGGACTAACATTCATAACAGTAAGTATAAACAGTTGTTTATTGTGAAAGTAGCTGCTTGTATTTTAAAAAACGACACTGATAAATTTAGTGAAATGTGGTTTGACAGATTTCAGTGAAAGAACAAGCACAGTAAGCCAAAAATGTAACTGGGTCCATTAGTTGAGGCTATTTCACATTGCACCGATAGATGCTAACCAATGCCAACAGACATATTTGTCAGGTTCAGTCCAATCGATGTGTTACCCCTATCAGCATCTGTTGCTGTGGGTCATCTTTTTTTTTTTTTTTTACTGACTGAACCTAACACCAGATAACCTTGAGAGTTACCTAGTCTCAGTGGTTTCCCATTACCCAAGAAATCCAGCATTAACTGCTCTTTCTGACTGTAAGAGTTATCAAAGAACATCTACAAGTAACATAAGAAGCAAGGAAGTAGCGCCAGTGTTGATCATTTTTGTTATCTAGAGTCTGTTATTAGGTTAGTCTGTGATCAAAGAGACATCTACTCGGACCGCCAGGAGCTTGCATTACAGTTAGAAAAACAGAATGGATTAAAAGAGAGTGAAGAACTCACCATTTTAGAGAACATAATCCTGCCAGACCATTTACCCCAGAAATTTGCCTGTGGAGAGCTTCCACAGCTGTCTCCACACATAATCAGCTGCGTGAGAAGAATGACTGCGGGAACTTAGGGTATTTTGTCATCAGAAGACCGTGCATTTGAGGACACTTTCACTAATACTTTATACAATTCATAAGGGAGAGGATTACAGGATGCTCAAGGGGTAGTTTCCAAACAAACATATGTTGCCTACCTTGTGGGTACTGTGTCAATAAAAGTAAGGACATGTTCGCTTAGTTAAGGTAGCTAGAAGTAACTCTACTTTTAGGTTTTAATGTCTGTGTGCAGCTTTGATTGCAATGATTGAAAAGCATTGTTTAGAAGGTTGTCACATGAAAGTCAGGCATATAATAAAAGGTTTCAATTAACTACAGGACTTGGAGGTGTTCACACAGAAGATGATGATAGTAGACAAAAGGTGAGAAACCATTTTTTTTTTTAATAACATTTCAACAAATGCAAAAACTCATGCCTTTAATACCATTTTGAATGTTGTGCTATGATTTCTAGACACTACCTACTCTGTGTTCAAAGTCACCTAAACATCTTGCTCCACTGGACAAAACATTCAGGAATGGTTCTGCACGTTCAAGTCTTGAGCACCCACTGCTCTTAAAACAGAGTAGCATCTTGCCCATCTCATCACAGTCTAGGAGAAGACTGGAAAGGATCTCCAGGCCATCTTCCAGAAGATCCAGAGGCACCAGAGCAGGCAGTGAAGAGAGCAACTCCTGCAGCAGTAGTAGCCAAGAAGAGGATGAGACAGTGCTTCAAGACACACACGAGATTCGTGTGAGCTCAGACAAGTCACTGAATCTGGAACTGGGGACCTATTTGGATTTTCAGGGCTTTGTCAGTTCAGTAATACACAATACTAGAAAAGATATGACTTCGGACAACAAGAAAGGCTATACACCTATCAAATCATTGACTGTCAGGGAAGTCGAGGATGAAATAAGATGCAAGTCTAAAACAACTGAAAACTCAGAGGAATTTCAGAGGAAGTCCCCAACTATGGACAGCTGCTCTGTCTCTGAAGAACCTCAAAGCGTAATCAGAGAAACACAACCTATAGACAGAGGCTCCTGTTTTATTGCAGGTGAGAAGCACCTCACCACTGTGGATTCTGGTGTAGCAGAACAAACTTCACATCAAAAGAACAAACCAGTTAAGACGATCAAAAGAAATGACAGTAAAGGCAAAACATCTATTCAGACAAATCAGTCATTTAATGTTCTGGCACACAGAAAACAAAGTACTGTTAAAACCACAAGGAATAGGATAAATTCACCAATTCACTCAAAGGCACAACTCAGAGAAAGTAAACCCACCAGCCTAGTTATTGCAGGAGAGTCTACTAACAAATATTTGCCAAGAGCACCTTGTAAAAAAATTGCACATGAAGCCCCAACAGCAAGGGGGGTCTCTGAACCTTTTCAACACATGAAGTTGAGTGATGACAAGAAGGTAAGCAGTAACGGCCAAAACCAACTTCACAGAGATCTGAGAAGTGCCAAAGCATCAAAAAAGCCAGCAACAGGACCAGTACAGCGAACAAGGTCTGCTGTGGATTATGTCACTTACAATGACATGTTTCTGAAGATCAGTCAGGGAGATGAAGGTCCAGCAATCTATGAAATGTTCGCGACCCCCGTTTATGAAAATCTTAGAGTAGACAGTTCTGCAGAGAGAACCAGACCGGTCCATACAGCACTTCAAGTTAAAAGGCAAACCAATGGAAAACTGAGGGGCCAAAAATCAGTGGAGGTTAACAGAAGGAAACAAGCTCAATCAGACAGATCCAGTCGAGCTAAATGTAGGCAACTCAAGCAGAAGGATAATGTTACCAAAGGAATAAAGAAAAACCGACCTTCTTCAGAGAATAAATGCCATATCCTTGTAACTTCTGCTTGTGGAGCTGTCCAGCAGAATAAATCAGAAATGTACATCGAGGGAGATGGAAGAGAATCATCAAGCGTAGAGAGACGACGTACTTCCATACTATCAGTGATTGAGGAAGTACTTTCCAACACTGTATCCAAAACAAGTCTCATAAAAGAAATAATACATCAAGAACAAACTTCAATTGATGCAGGTGCCAAAAGTGAACCTGAAATATCACATGAAACCAAATTGCCATCGCAGCCTCTTATCAATACCTGGACAAGTGATGGAACAGCATCACCTGTGTACCACAGCTTTCTAGATGAGGTTGGTGATGGACCTCTCACAGATGACCTGCTGAGATCTTTGGCAGAGGAGTTGATTTCACTCGAGAGAAGAGATGTTGAAACACTCAAGACTGAAAAGGAAGATAGCACTGAGTTCAAACATAATGTACCTTCAAGATTTAGAATTTTTTTAAATGAGGTAACATATATAAATATTTTAAAATATTTCGCTTGTACATCAACCAACCCTGCTCCTAGAGAGTTACTTTCCTGCAGAATTCAGACTACAACCCACCTACTTCAACATACCTACCTGTAATTTACAAAGTAATAATGGTAAGAGTAACTCTGAATACCTTGATTAGCTGGGTTAGAACTGAAATCTGCAGGATGATATCTCTCTCCAGAAGCAGGGTTGGCTACCCCTGCACTATTTTATGGGCCGTTACATTGAGTTTCTGTTGTCCATTAGGGTTCATCCTCGGGTGAACTGCATTACACTAATGGATCTTGCTCAGATGATGCCATCACATGGACAAAAGGAGAGGTTCTGGGTAAAGGAGCTTACGGAACAGTAAGTGTTTAAATGCAATCATTTTAAAACACCCTTCTTAGCTTTAACATAAACAATCATGATTTGCAAAAAGTTCTCCTAATATAATCAAATGTAAAGCTTTTGTTGTTTCACATTACCATTCATAGGTATATTGTGGGCTAACCAGTCAAGGTCAGCTGATTGCAGTAAAACAAGTGGCACTGGATGCTTCAACTTCAGAGATGGCAGAAAAAGAGTATGAACGTCTGGAGAGAGAAGTGGATCTTCTTAAGACCCTTCATCACACTAACATTGTTGGTTTCTTGGGCACAGCTCTCTGTGAGAATACTGTAAGCATCTTCATGGAGTATGTTCCTGGTGGCTCCATCTCAAATGTCTTGAGCCGGTTTGGACCCTTGCCAGAGAAGGTCTTTGTTCTATACACTCGACAAATTCTGGAAGGAGTTGCCTATCTTCATGCTAACAGGGTCATCCATAGAGATCTGAAGGGGAACAACATTATGCTTATGCCCAACGGAGTGGTCAAGCTAATCGACTTTGGTTGTGCTCGCCGACTTGGCTGTCTTCAGACTTCATCTGGAAGTAAGAGTGACCTTCTGAAGTCTGTGCATGGTACTCCATACTGGATGGCACCAGAGGTGATAAGTGAGACAGGTCATGGACGGAAATCAGACATCTGGAGCATTGGCTGCACTGTGTATGAAATGGCCACTGGAAAGCCACCCCTTGCTCACATGAACAAGATTGCAGCTTTGTTTTACATTGGGGCTCAAAAGGGCTTAATGCCATCTCTGACTGATGACTTCTCTACACATGCAAAGGGCTTTGTCAAGGCTTGTCTAACCAGGTAGTTTTCTTTTACTCAGAAATGAAATGTATGTTCTGGATATTCTGTGCTAATTTTTAATTTGTTGTATATTATTAGTCTAACACTGTCTACACCGGTTGTGGACGCAACAAAGCAACCATTAACAATCATTACATCATAAATAGAAAGAGGCATGTTTACTGTCAGGGATTTGTCGTGTCACATCCAGTGCAGACAGCATCACTGATTATAATGGATTCTGTGGTATTTTTTTGAACCGTGCCGCTCTGATCCGGTGTAGACATGGTGTAAGTTCTCCACACATTATCCTTTGTTATGTAACAGTAGAACAATTTTCCTCTTTGCAGAGATCCAAAGCAACGACCTTCAGCAGAAGAACTGTTAAGACATCCATTCATCTCTCATCACAGCCAAGCCTGCAATAGGCCAATGAACTAAAAAAAACTTAATTCACCAAATCAGAAAGTGACACTTAAAAACAATGATACAAAGCAAACTGACATTGTGAGGCAACATAATTTAACATGGAGAAAAATGTAATATATAAAATAACACAGTGAAGATCTGGAAATAGTTATTTGACATGTGCCAATAAGTTCTTAATGCAATAAATGATCACATAAAGACTGAGGTTAAGGTAGTGGAAACCATGGAATTTATTATTAAATCTAAATAAAATTGGGAAAAGACAAAAAAAAAAAAAAAAAAGTGCCAGGGTTTGCACTTGCCTTATCCAACTGCAATTCAGCGATCCAAAGTAAAATGATGATTTGTACAATGCTGGCCTCATTTACCAATATCTTCACACTAAAAAGAATCAAAATCCAAAAATCAAAACCATTCATCCTTATTCAGAAATAATGTTAAGGGCCTGTGAAAGCCCAGATCTCTTTGGGTCAGCACTGTGATAATGAACTCAATCTCCTTTTACCCACGTATGTTTCTATGGTCATTTGTTACTGACTTACAGAGTTGCACAAATAGGCTACTGCTTCAAGCCAAGAAATATATAAAATGCACTTCACAGCGAAGGTTATGTAAACTTCATAGAACTATACTTTTTGAGGCACAGCCTTTGGCATCCAGCTTAAGGTCATCTTGAAGGTCAAAAAAGGTACAAATTGCATGGCCCCTGACAACATGCCAGGTAATTGGCAGGGTGTGGATTGCCTGCTAGTTCACCCTCTCCTGATAGCAACATGGAACACCAGTTCTAGAGCACATCACTGGAAGGCTGCGCTAGAAATGCCAATGTGATAGATTCTAACACTGAGTCACAAAATCCCCCCCTACCCCCATATATATTTTTATATATATATATATTTTACAAGCAGCTCCAAACCTGAGAAGTTATGGTACAGCTTTTAACATACGAGAATGTATGCAAATTTTTCTTTACAATCTGTAAACAACTATCTCGTCCCTTTCATTATTAACATGCAGATCACATAGAAGGTATCAGATGAGGGGAAAGGAAACAAAGAAACATTCAAGGAACTATGGAACTTAAATCTTGATTCTGCATTCCTTCTACTAACTTTGTTTAACAAATGAGAGGAGCGTCAGTCATTTTAGGGGGTGCTTTCAGTCTTATAAATTTTCTTGTGGTGAAAACTTTCATCACTCATTACACTTATCATGAAAAGGTTTTTTTTTGTTGTTTTGTTTTTTTACTATAATGGCCCTGACATTCATATACTGCCTCACGCATTCGTACAGACTGCTTGTGAGGGAATACTGAGGAAAGCAGCAGTTATACAGAGATGGCGAGACTGAACCGAACTGCCAGAAAATCAGGAAGCATTTTTATTTTCTTTCTCTTACTCTTCACATTCCTGTTTTTTTCCTCTTCCTAATAATGAAATCTATGCTTGATTTTCTTTTATATTTTATCCTCTTTCCTATCAGTTCAAGAGTCCATTCGTTGGGCACTTAACAGCGACTCAAGCGTGTCAAAAGTATCTTTTTGTAGTTTGTGTGTTGGCCATTAGCTAGGCCGGCGCCCTCAGGGCCATGGCTCTCCACTGGTTTCCTGTCCAGTTTCACTAGGATGCTGAGATGTCCGTAGCCCACCTGGTATGTGACAGGGGGAGGGGGAAGGGAAGGTTAAGAACAGAGCTGTGAGATGACACACACTGCTGAACAGAGGAACAATGAGAGGAACTACCTGCACCGCCTTTGGAGCTTTTGTTCTTTTTGGAGTGGTGATTGTGGCTGGCTTCGGGGTTCACCCTCTTGCGTGAGGAACTGGAAGCTGAGCTTGTGCCATCGCCACCGGAACCTACTGGGCTCCGAAGGGCCGAACCAGATGCGGGTGCCTCAAGGCTGCTCCTGCCGTTGCCGCTATGCGTGTGCGTGTGTGAGTGGCCGTGTTTGTGATGGTGACGATGGGCTGAGTGGTCTCTGTGTTTCTCCTTGCTCACAAGCGGACTGGAATGTTTGCTCTTTGCAGCACCCTCGTCAGAGGAGCTGTGCCGCTCAGAGGAGACCTTTATTTTCATTTTTAGCTCCTCCTTACTTGATCCCCCCTTCTCGCTCTGGGAGGGGACCGGAAGACGCAGTTTTAAAGAGCTCCCTTTCTCACGTTTGTCCTGGAGCTTGTCCTGCCCAGGGACGGGCAGCTTCATCTTCAGGGGCGAGGCAGTGGTGGCTCCTGCTCCCTGCTGCCCGTGAGACAGTTGGGGCAGGTGTTTGCGGTGATCCGTCGGAGCACCATAAACCTCCGTCTCCACGTTCTGCTGGTCTTGCCTGCGTTTCTGCACAGCCAGCTCAGCAGCGTGTTTCTCCCTGTACTTGTCTAGAGACATTTTCTGTGTGGGTGCTGCAGGTGGAGGATAGGCCGTGGCCTGGTGCTTCGACCCACTGCTGGCCTTGTGTTCGTGTTTGGCAGGGTTGAACTCTGCGCTTTTGTCAGGCCGGTGTGGATGCATAGAACTGTGTGGGGGAAGCTGTTTGACAGAATACTGGTCTGAGCGCACTTGGTCCTGAGGCCAGTCACTGGGGGCGGTGTAAGTGTATGAGGTTCCCTGCATGTTGGCAATGGAATCAAGAGAAAGACTGCTGCTTGAGTTGCTCGGCAGGGTCACTGGGAACGACGCTGAGGCTTTGGAGAATGCTGTATTTGTAGAAACCCCAGGAAGGGCATCCATCAAGGACATGTCCTGGGATAATGAAGAACCCGCTAAAGAGCTGCTGTCTGAGGCCTGACCATCTGATTTGGGCTTCTTAGCAGCTTGTGTAGCCTAGAAATAAACACAACAACAATAACTATGTGTTATCCAAATTAAACAATGGAAAGACACCAAATGCGTGAATTATCTTTTCTGATCACTTACCCTCCAATTACGAATCCTCTTCAGCCTGCTGGGTGTTTTCTCTAGTATTTGCAGAAACTCGTGGGTCAGTTCTACAACAAAATTTTAATGAATATAAATCATGGGTGACAGCAAATAGTGCAAAATGAGCCTTACATTCTAATTTACGGGAATTTCCATTTACCATCAAGAAGTTCAAGTGTAACTGAGCTGTCCACATACTCCCACCAGTGCTTTCCATCAGTGGAAACAGGGATCTCCCAGTTGGACCACTTGCAAGCCAGGTGAATGCAGACACAGGCGATGACTGTGGGCTTGTACTGCAAGCAGAAGGTGGTGAGGTGCAGACTGCAAGAGCAGCACGTTATGGAGGAAGAAAAAAAAGACAACAAAGAAAGAGCACAAAACGATCAGTCACTGAGCAGATAGAAGGCAGTGTTGAACATCTAGAGTATAGTACTATGGAAGCATTGAAGCCACTTAGATATTCCCCAATTGTGAGTAACATACTTCAAAAATTCACCTGCACAGTTCAGAAACTACTTGATTTAGCACCATGCAATTTATTTACATTTTACAATTTAGTTTTTTCCCCCACCAAATTCACGGTTCATGTTTTGAGCTCTAAAAAAAAAGGTAGACAATAGTTTACAATGGGTACAAACTGAAGGGCAAAAGCCAACAAGAGAAGGGAAGCACGATCAAGATATTTTTAAAACTCAAAAAGCAAGATATCGATGTAAAGATTGGCATAAGAAGAAATGGTCTACAAGGCCTAATGTCGGAGTGCAATCAGCCAATTGTATCATCCCTACATTTTGAGTTTAGAATAGCGGTAGAAAGCCTAAAAAAAAGATTCTAAAAAAAGAAGCTTTACTTTGTGGAATTTAATCAGTGCAAGCAAAAAAAAAAAGAAAAAAAAAAAAAGGTTTGTTACTCATAACAAGGATAAATGTAATACTATTGACATAATACTGTACATTTAATAATAGGCATAAAAAGCCTGCTGTCAACGGAATCTTAGGGAACAATAAAGCAAACAAGCATATGGTTACCATCCATATTTACCACATAAGAATAGCAAGCCCACATAATAAATTTGGCCTCATCAAGTGCTTATACTTCAATCTCTGTAAACTTGTCTACATCTCTAAAAAGCAATGTTAGTATGTAGATACTTGTTCTGCTAGGGGAAAAAAGGAAATGCATCTAAACTGCATCAATAGTCCCTGAAGAAAAACGCTAACAATCTTGTAGCGATCTTTTAACAATCTTACATTGAACATAGTAGTGTTGTACTGACATTTGAGACAAATAACAATAAAATGAAGTCTCGGTCAAAGCTGGATGGTAACCCTGTGCTACAGAACAGAATCAATGTTTGGACATGGGGTAAGAGGAGCCTTTAAATCCTAATGCAACAGACAAACAAATGATAACTGCAACATTCATTAATTGCATTAGCTATATATGATCAAGACCTAAAAAACAGAATTAAAAAAATGCAAGGAAAATCACACAAGGGAATAAAAATAATGAAGTCCATATCCAGCATCGGACACATTGGCCATACAAAACTGATGTTGAAATATCAGTTAGGTTCCATTAATTGTGTTTCAAAACCTATTCAATCCACATCCTTTGGGTTACATTCTCTTGTTTGAGAGCAAAACAAAAGCCAAAAAAAACTCAAAACCTTGATGGCCACATTATATGCAGACCATGTGTTGAGCATATGCCGCTCTAGTCCCATGTTCAGACATCGTATACAATGCTGCAGTATCCCTAAGCAAACAAGGGGGCAAACACTAATGACAGCTAACCTGATTTAAAAATAATGAAGACAATAACTACACAATGAGGGACAAACACAAACAACAAAAAATCCTCTATTTGATTAAATCACAATGACGACTACACCCTTTAAGGACCTTTTGTTACACACCTGATACCAACTTGATATTTTTCAAGATTATAATGGGTGTAAAAATACACAGCCAATGAAACAGCTACTTCAATTAAAAAAAAGAAAACCAAACAGGTCCTTAATGGGTTTATTTCCATTAAAACACGTATATCACAACGGAAGCACAACAGATGTCTGTATCTCAAAATCAATTCAGGCATTGAATGACAAAAATAAAATAAAAAAAATGTACTTCTAAATAGTCTGAATACGAAAGACCAAAACAAAGGTTCAATTATCACTTTGAGAATAACAAAATCATAGGAAAAAACAAAGGGGTCTGGGTACTTACCGTGAGGGCTTCTATGTAATGTTTACATCTGTGTAATCTTTAGCTGCTATTCAGGCTACCAAAGTGTCTTTTTTAGACAAATGCACTTCTGTAACCGAGCAAACGTGAGGTTCAAGAGCACCACTACACTTCACATTGTGCATTCAACCCCTCTGTGCCAACAATGATCCCCCGTACAATACACCGCACTGCAACCGGGGCCGGTGCCACCAAACTCCCTCCCCACCCTGCTCTGAGGGCATGTTTGAGAGGGGGGGCGTCCCAGTAGCCACCGGTGCAAGGAGGGTGTTGGACACTGGTAGGGTAACCTGCAGTAAAGGAAGCTATAGTGTGCAGTCACAGTGCAACAAATGAGGTTCTGGATAACAACCTGTTGGTAGCCATGAAATAGGAAGTCTGTGCCAGATCCTTGCTTGCTGTGAAAGTAAACAGACAGGGAGAGAGAATGGCAAAAGAATGGGAGTGAGTCAAACTGTACAGACAAGTAAGAATGAGACCAATTTACCCTCAATACAGTGAGGTTTACCTCTCCATGAACTGCATGCTTAGCCATAATTCAAAAGCCAATAGTTTAATTCAAAGATTAAGTAAGCACTTCTATATCTAAAGTTGATTGCAGAGAGCATATGAAGGAAAATCTATACCTCGCACTAGCTGGGAACATTTCACTACATCAGTGTGTGGATGTTCAATTGTTATTTCAAAGCCTGCAATATAAAGCACATGAATTTCATTCAAAGCTGAATCACACTGCTATCAACACCTGTGGATCATAAAAGAGCATCATGCATTAGTTAGAACAAAGCCTTTAAAACAATGTGGAATTGCTGAGATTATACCCATGTATCATGCTGCAAAATAACATCTGAGATTAACTGAATATCAATTTGATTTCCTTGGAACAACATTCAAAATCATTCATCATTCTGGAGAATTTAGTCATGATGATACAACTTTTCAGGCAAATGCTCTGAGTGGAAATGCTTTTTTGATTTTTTCAAAAGTGATCCACTGTCAGCAAGTCTTCTATGTCCACTCTAATATTCAGTTGAAAGAAACCTCCTTCCATAGACTTACCTAAAGTCTGCAGCACTATGGTTTCAAGTATCACCAGCTCTTGAGCTTGCTGGAGGTATGCCTGAAGTTCAATAGACAATCATTACATGAGGCTTGTAATGTGTCTTTCTGTATCTTCAACCCATAAACTGAATTCTCTGCACTCTTCCAATTACAGGCAACATTAATTGTTTGCCACACAATTATTTTCTATTTGTCTTTTTCAAGACAATTTTTTCTCATTCAAGAGAGATTTCTGTCCCAGCACTGACACGCTGGATGTCTAACGTCAGTGTCTCACTAGTCCATTTTCAGTTGTAAGCCTCATTTACGTTGTTGCTTGAGAATCGAAGGGAGTCACGGGTTCTGTGAGATTCACATGAACGGAAAAAAAATAACAGAGGCATTTGTTTAATCTGTCTCCCCTCTGTCATTCTTAAAGGAATAGTTCGCTCAAATTAAACCTCTGTCATCATTTACTCACCCGCATGTTGTTCCAAAGCCATAAGAGATTAGTTCATATTCAAAACAATTTCTGGAAATGGATCTCTGTCCCTCCTATGAATGTTTATTCATTCAAAACTTTCAAATATGGTCAGGGGAACTGTGATTAAAGTTTATAAGTGATTAACGTTTATATGTGCACAACAGCCTAAATTAAATTCAAATTTATGTGAACATGTCAGAGACTTGGATTATATAATTTGATTCATACGGTTTTGTTTATGATCTCTCCATCAACTGTTGGAAGTGTCAAAGTTCTGGGTGAATACTTGAAACAGAGGCAAAAAATGTTGTTTTATTAAAGTATCTTAATTTGTGTTTTGAACATGAACAAAAATCTTATGGGTTTGGAACAAGAGGGTGAGTTAATAATGACATCTTATTTTCATTTTTTTCTGGGTGAACTAAACTTTTAATCAGTGTATGTGACAGACGTGACAAAAGAGGACAAGATTTGTAAAAAACAGCTAGCAGATGAAAAAACCCCTAATCAAAGTCAAGTTGTTTGGAGTTGACTAGTGAGACGCCTGATTCTGTAGCGACAGAATCTAAACACTCTTATGGATGCAAGTGTAGCAGAAATGATCCAGTGTGATGAAAAGATTGAGGAAATTGAAGAAGAAAATAAAAAATAATAATAATAATACTTAGGACTTACATTACTCTTTGTATCCAGTGGAGGCTCCTGGGGGTTTAAACACGCATGCGCTACTTTAATGACATGTTCGAGTTTCCGTGGTTGCTCTTCAACTTTTGCAGCCAGAAATAATGTTGTTGGGGAGATGGTCTGGAAAGGAAAGATAAAATGTCACAGTCATGTCAAAAGATGCAAGCCTACTTTAATAAGTTGTTCACTCAAAACACAAATGTAGATCCTTTTAAT
The DNA here is from genome assembly GCA_004124795.1 of Poropuntius huangchuchieni. Lineage (NCBI taxonomy): Eukaryota > Metazoa > Chordata > Actinopteri > Cypriniformes > Cyprinidae > Poropuntius > Poropuntius huangchuchieni. The sequence continues at coordinate 6,768 of SCHK01368612.1, read as the reverse complement.
GTAACCTGAAATATTTTTTATAAAGTTCATAATGTTATAAACTAAACTATCTGATTTGTGCAGTTTAGTCTTCTGAAGAGACACAATTGCTTTAAATAAACAGATTAAAGTTTTATTCATATAGAAGCAATGAGTTTTGTTTTCAGGTTCATTTCTGTGGTTAACACAGAGTACTACAACGTATCTATTTCACTTTCGTTTTGGAAACCGCATTAACAGTTGCACTGAAAGACCATCCTTACACTCCAGGGGAAGCATAGGCTCATGAATATTCATATGGTTGAAAAGGGTATATGTAATGGATGCAGGCAGAGTGTGGATGGAAATACTTACATTTCTGTGGAATTTGGTGAAAGAGTGGTACATATAAAATCTGTGCATGTAAACAATGGCAGTATTTATTGTGAGTTGAGAACTGATGTTTAGAGTTAAGGAAAACGTAGGGTTACGTAACTTCAGCCATTTACTAACCTAATTACGTTTTCGCGTTTCGTACTGATACAAGTTGCCCGAAATACCAATAGCAATATTTTTTAACAAATCTTGACAGGGTTTAGTAGTGCAAAACGGCTTTAATATTTACGGTAACCGGCCTGCTCGCGTGCCAGTTACATCACAAATGCGCGTGAGCTGCGTGCTGTCACGCGACTGAACTAACTGAACATAAATAACATAAATTCAAGGTGCAACTAGCTTATTATGTTATATATAGACAATATGATTATGTACATATACAAATCGTACGTTAATCATTTGTGCATTAACATTAATCAGCAGCCGCCTGCCCTAAGTGCGCGCTACTACCATAAGGGGGTTTAATTGACAACCTCAAATAATTTCACCCGAGTTCAGAGTTATTACAGATATTCCTGGTACACAAAAATGATAGATATCATCGGTGTGAAGGAAACACAAACAGTCACAGTGAGAGACAGAAACGGGCCTGCTGCTGTTGATCAGTGCGTCTGAAGGATACACATTTAGTCTCTGGCCCATGTCCTGAATAAGATTCGCGGCTTGCTGTCGATACGACAGCTCTCTGTCTGGCTCCACTCCGCAGCGGCGGGACGGGGTGTTTTCGAGCTGTTCCCGGGTAAAAAACCATTTGGACGATGATCCCCGGCACGCCGCCATTACCGTCCAGCAGACGAACAGAGAACGAGCGTCACGTATTTTCACATACGTCACGTACGCGCGGCGTCAAGTCCTTGACGTACGTCTCACACCGCGGTTCGTCTGGGAACTGTAGTTTACTTTCGCTCATAGTGTTGTCGTTAATATCGTTATGAAATATGAATGTGGATGTTGCATGTGTACAAAACGGGGTGGTTTGAGTAATAATTTAAAAGAAAAACAAATTGTTTTATTGAAATCCTTTTTAAAGCAAACATCAGTCTCCTTTTTAAAGGTGGATAATCCTCCTTTTATAGGTGTAGTCTATATAAATATTACTTATTCTTTGTGCTTCAACATAATTTATGTAATACACTTTTCATTTAACCATTTTCAACCATTTAAGAGTTTTTTTTAATGCTTTTTACACATTAAACATGGGTGTCTTACTTATATCAATACAAAATAAAACAAATCAAGTAAGGTTTAATTCTTATGATCCAGCTATTTGGTAACATAATCAATCTTCTGATACAGTCACTCAAACTGTTTTCTTGACAGTCCTAAAAACTCCAGAGCATTCCCAGCAAGCAGTTTATCCTAAACAAAAGAATACAATGAAGATGAGCTGTAAAATGACAAGTACAATGTATTTTCAATTTTATGTTTGAAATGAAAAGTAGTGTGTTCAGACAGACTGACAGACAGATGATAGATAGATAGATAGATAGATAGATAGATAGCTGTTTATCTTACCTTTAGTGAACTATCAAACTCATCCATGGATTCAATTAACGTGCCTGGCTCCAGTTCCCCCAGTGGAAATGGGTAATCTGTGCCTAACATCACTTTATCCTGCAAGAAACAGAATCCTTTATTAAAAATAAAGTAGCAAACCAAAACTAAAATAGCAACTAAAATCAGAGGTGTATATTGCTGCACAGTTTTTTTTTTTTTTTTTTTTTTTTTTACAGAATACAAAGGTTCATGGACTGGAAAAGTCTAGCTTTGCGATTTTATCAGTTAAGAGTTTATATAGGTAGCCCCCTATGTAAGGTGCTAACTAAATATTATTGTGCCTCTTATATTACAGGGAGATTTTGTATTACTGTTGATGTAAGAATTAAAATATCTACCTTTCCTATGACATCCATGAGTAACTTCAGTGAAAGTGGGTCATGCACCAGAGAATCAGTGTAGAAAGATCCTAAATATTTGCGTGGGTTGATCTTGTTGTCGGCTGCACAAAGATCAGGTCGCACTTTAAAGCCGTGCTCAATTCGGCCGATGGTGTAAGGGAAAGCACCACCTGGAACCCAAAGTGTGATACCACATCTTTATACGTCTTTATAGCTCGTCTTTATTTTGCTATCCAATAAATGATAAATTGGTTATCTAAAAAATAATATGATTTTTTTTACCTCCATGAGCAAAGCAGACCTTAAGTTTAGGAAATCTTTCAAAAACACCTCCAAAAATCATTGAACAAATTGCCATTGTAGTTTCTGCTGGCATACCTTCAATAAAAAAAGTGAGGCCAAGCAATGACGAAATACTGCACAGTACTAGTCTTCTACAAAACCACAAATGTATTTAAAAACATGAAAAAACTATATACATAACGTATATATAATGTTACATCAAGACACTCAGTCAAACCCACCAACTAACCAAGGCAGCCAGTATTTTGCCATTCTACCATCTGTCTGCATGTCCCATGGATGCACAAATATCGAGCAGCCAAGTTCCTCAGCGGCCTGTAGTAAGAGACAAAATATTGATAACAATATTTCTAGTTTTAAAATGGCCTATGACTACTCGACAAAATAATCACAAAAGAGACCAAATACTTTTGTGTGACTTTGGCATGTTCTACTAAAAGCAAATGGACTTACAGCATAGACAGGATATAGCTCTGGGGCATTGAGGTCCCATGTGTTTATATGAGAGCCAATTTGCACTCCAGGGAATCCTAGCTGATTCACACATCGTCTCATCTCCTGTACTGCCAGATCTGGGGCCTGCATGGGCAGAGTACCCAGCCCAACAAAACGCTTTGGATATAGCTTCACTGTAGCAGCCAGATCATCATTCAGTAACCCACACAGGTCCAGTGTGTCATTTGGTTTGGCCTTTAGAAATGCAGAGAACAATCAAAAAGAATTTAGCAGAAAAAGTGATGAATGTCTACTTATAGAGGAATTTAATCTCTAATATGATCTAATATATAATCTAACATAAGGAAAAAGTATTAAAAGGGAAGAAAGCTGTCATTGGGGCGGCACTATTACTTATTTACTCCTAAATGGTACATATTAGTATTTTAAAAGGACATGATAGAGTGTGTCACTTAAATTCTCATGTTACATCTTACCCAGTAGCTGAACATCACGGGCACAGTGGAAAGGGCCTGTACTGTCACTCCTAAAAAATAACAAACAAATCTCGGTAATCAATGTAATAATGAACTAAAGTTGAACTGGTTTGAAGATAATGTAGAAATAAATATAGAAAAGTATTTAGACTTACTTGATAAAAAGTATCTGAAAACAAAACCACTAAAAAAATTTCATTGAGAAATAAGCATTGCTTTACTGTTCTTACCATGCTTGTCCATATCTCGAATCCGAGCCTCTGCATCCCAGCAGTTTTCCTGAATCACTCTAAACAATTTTCCATCCTTCATCATTTTAGCTTCTCCCTGGTAAACACACACAAACCCATACTGTTTTTTCAACAGGAAAAATTAGCCAATTCTGACATTTCTGTGCCCATGCACTGATTTCCACATTGCCACATTACACTTCATATTTTCAGCCACTTGGTGGCAGTGTGGAGAAAGGTCAAATACGCACAGTAATTCAATGCAGTGGACTTTAGTCCGGAAGGAGGTGCAAAGTTTTTAGCATGACAAGCACATTTTACATCAGCAATCAATGTTTATCTGCAGTGCAGAGAATATGAATTTCATTTCAGTGTGGTATACTGTGATGAAAGTGTTTGCTACAATTATCATTACTGCAGTTATTCGGTCTGTATTGTTGTTTATGTATTATAAGGTACATTATGTTTATAAGACACAGCTGAAATGGTAAGATTTATCAAAGTCTATGTGTAGGTGTGTTTGTATATGCAGCAGCCGTATTGTTGTGCTCAAGGTGAACTGGTTTTAGTCTGACATTTTACTGAAGCTAAACCCCATGTGGAGCTCTACAGCTGCTCAGACAGGGAGTGCAGGGAAGGCCTGCTGTCCTCTTTTTCCACAAACATTCTGCCGATATTCTCAAGAATGCGTGCTTTCTAGGAAGTCTTGCTCATTTGGTTTGAAAGGAAAAGCAGTGGAGGCTGAAGAGGAATTTATGCAAAAAAAAAAAAACAACCTGGGCTGCTACAGGGACTTATATCAAAATGTTTTAATGAGCAGTTCTGTACATTATTCTTATGTTTATTCAGTGTTTCTGTTTTAGAGTTCTTCCTACTGCACCGAAGAACAGAATTAGCTGAGCATCCGAGTAGACCAGAAACCACCTGAGACACCAGCTGAAGCGCAGTACAGAACAATCCAATTACTCTAAAGGCCTGCAGGTATAAAGAAGCTGGCAGATGCTTTAACATCCTCCTGCTCTGAGTGGAGGATCAGATCTGTCTCTTCTGCCCACTCATTCCTCATGGGGGTCGTAACATACTCTCACACACTCACAATTTCTCTCTGGAAGAGCTCGTAAGAGATCATGCCAGCTGGATCTATGGCCAAGCATGCAGAACCCTTTCCGTCCAGCTGGTGTTCTTCTACCATCATCACACTAAACTGCAGACTGAGCTGATTTTCTCCATGAGCAATGATCAGGTGTGTAAAGGGTGTAATAGAAGAACATTTATCATGTTCCAGTGCAGATATTTGCAATGTTAAACTTACTTTGCAGTGATGGTTTAGTTGAATGAATCCACCATATCCATATCTCTGTGAAACATGAAGAATATATTTAGGTAAATTTTAAGATGTCATTTTACATTATAATAACACTATGGGAAATAAATACATTTGATAGAAATAAATAAATATTTCAATGTAAAATACATTTTGATTTGATTTAATTTGCATGCTAAGACATGAGAAATGATTAATAGAGTCACTCAGATAAACAAGCAATAAAGGTCAGGGTTAGTGATCAAACCCTTTCATTAATGTTTAACAGATGCATACTTTTTAAGAGTAAAGCATAAAGTAGCCTTGTTTAACACTTTTAGCATTTAAAAGACCATTTTTGGTTTAGCAATTTAGCAACAGGGTAATTTAGAAGCTTGTCTGACAAAGGAAGGCAACGTGCAAGTTAAACTGGCTAATGAAAAAATGTTGACAAATATGTTATGAGCAAGGCAATCTTGGTTAACCTATGATGGCACATTATTTAAAGAAAACTTTCCCTTCTTAAGCAACCTACCTGTTTCAGGTCAGGCCATTCCTTTGGTAAAATATGATTATGAATATCAATCTTCATTCTGCTGATATTGAGAGGTTAAAATCGTAGGCCTAAAGATTTGACAACCTTGTAAATGGAATCTGCACCCCTCGTGCAGTTGTCAATGTTCAGCAGTGTGTGAAACAGAAGACAAACATTCCCACCCCTGTCCTGTCTTCTGAAATGGCCCAATGAAATCCTCTGAGAAGAGGCACACCGACCAGTAATAGCTTTTTATGACTTGTCTGCATGAATTCAAACTTCTTGTCTGAACAAATGAATGTATTTCTAACTTGGGAGACTTTTACATGAAATACCAATGTAAATACCAATAAAAATGAATAGACACAAAAATAAGGTATACAAATTCATAAGGAGAGACTGCTGTCTGTAATTACTTTCGTGAGTATTTCAATGAATTCAGGAATTACCAGCCCTGCTTTATCCATTTAATTTACATTCTTCACAAGAGTGTCCTCTAGCGGTTACTGGGGGTAGGGCGTCAGACGCTACAGGCAGGAAACCTTCTCATTGTTTACAGTTTGTTCAGTTTTATTGATTGCCACATATGCGAATAATTTGGAATAATGTTTAAAATATATTAACTAAAAATCAAAGCTGATATGTCACTTTTTAAATTTGATAACACAACAGCAAAATTATACTTTTAAGAAAACCGTGTATGTCTTTGATTAAAGTGCCCCTATTATGGGTAATGAAAGGTTCATACTTTGGTTTTGGGAGTACCCAACAACAGGTTGACATGCATGCAAGGTCAAAAAACACTTTCGTTGTCTTATAATATGCAATTATTTTGACCTTACTTGCGCAATGACTCCCAAACGATTCGCTCAACGATTCATTTTTCCAAACACCCTCTTTGCGTGACGCTGATTGGTCCGCTGATTTCATCATGACTGATACAGCCGCTACCGGGGAAATAGCTTCTT
>SCHK01368560.1:0-11850 GCA_004124795.1 Poropuntius huangchuchieni | reverse complement strand
TACAGGTCGCTGTTGTGACATCTTTGTATGTATGTATGTATGGGACCAACATTCTCTTCAGTGTTATATGAGGAGGTTATTGCATCTAGAAGTAATTTAGCAATAGTTTTGTGCCATACAGTCACCATCATCAAGCACAAATGCAAGACTATGACAATACTTTAACACATAGTAACCAAAAAGAGGTGTCAGATAACATGAGGACATATGGTAAGAAAATAACCACATCATCACACAATCATGTAATTATATAAGAGACCGAATACATCCAAAGCTATTTTGATGGCTCTGAAATGGTAAGATAAAGTGTATTTTTCTTGGGTATTTTACATGCTACGTTCATTTAGTGTCTCCTTGAAGCTGCATAATTTAAATTTTAGCATGCACTAGGTGATTCAATATATCTGGCCCTAAATCTCTCCTCAATGGTGCAACACTAGAGCCATCAAGTGGCTGATAAACATACTCTTACGAACTCAACTTTTAATTCCTGATATCTAAGACTACTGGCCTTCATGCACCCCTTCAGCTCATTCAAAGAATGGGAAAATCTTTAATTCTGGACAAATTCTTGTTTTTAATGTAACAGCTTCTGCCTAGGAGTGTAACTGGTCTGTAATATGAATGCACTTATGATAACAGAAGTGATCTAGATGTACCAAGTGCAAGTAAGTGTTTTAGGCCAGGAATGGTACTAGAAATTGAAATGTAAGTGTTCAGTAATATTTGGTGTTATGTATTGGAGTGTCCTTGAAATGTAAGTGTAGAGCAGGTTACTTTAAGAGTATCTGAAAAACAGACTGTATATTATGAAGCTACTTGAAATGTATTGGAAGTACTCAGGACAAGTACAACAGAGTGTACTGAGTGCAGTGAGAGTACAATCAAACTGAAACAGACAATGTCAGTAACTAGATGCCACACACTTCGGTTTAGAGCAGAATAACAGTTTAGAGTCAAAAACCTAAAGTTTAAAAGCCTCAGGGCATGTTTAGCTTCAGGCTGACAAACTTTCATTAGAAGATTTGACAGTATAATAATGAGCTGAAGTAAATTTTCACTTGTCATGCTGAAGTAATTAACGAAAAATCATTTAAATTGACAGTACTGAGACTTTAAAGATGCTGAAACCATCTTTTAAATTGAGTGGATTTGCTCTGAAGCACCAACAAATGAATGTGTTCTCATCACCCTGGGAATTAACTCTGAGTGCACTGAGCAGAAACAATTGTTCAAAACACACTAATTGATGTATGTGTTTAACATATATTTATTTCTGTATTAGTTACTAATGGCAGTAATCATATTTGTATGATTTTCTCAAATGTGTCAGAAGCAATCAAATGTTGCAAAATTAAAACTCATTAGTAACAACCAAAAGCACATTCTTGTGATTTTAAATGGAAAGGCTCAACAACAGCTGCCTTCATTTCATAAGTGTATTATGGCATCTCATGAAAAATGCAATGAAATGAAATGACAAACATAAATACTGTGATCCATAAAAAGTACTGCATAATAATACTGCATGAAAAAGTGTATGTTTTTGTCTTTTTATGTATTTGATTAAATGAACCTTTCAATTAGGTGAAAACATGTTGCACTGTTAAAACATTTATGAAATTAAATGATGAAGCGATAAACTTTTAGTCTCAAAAGAACATTTCTTAGTGGAAATAACATTTTAATATTCTAAATAAAATTTTTCATTATAAAGAAATTTTGTGGATTAGAAAGTCTCCATGGTTGTTAAAAATTCTTCATGAAGCAATGAATAACCATTGTTTTTAATAGTGTGAAAGGTAAAAATCCAACAGTTAGATGATGTAATAAATTATCCTCACTGAAAAGTACAGGCAAGAGATAAACAAACATGGGCTGATACTGACCTCTAGTGTAAAGAAAAATCAAAGCACAAACCCAGCAGGCAGGTATGAATGTTTAGATTATTTCCATAAAACAAAACAAATTTAATTTAAGTTTGACAGAGTGTTTTCGTGGCATTGTGTCTTTACACTAATTTTTGAAAATGCATTGAGAAGCATTAACTTCGTATGTGTACAGAACAGGACTGACCACCCCTGGACTACACCAATGCAATTGTAAATAAAATCATTACAAAGATGCATGTCTCCTTTATAAATGCCCATGTAAAAAAGATATCAAACACATGCACAAGCTAAATGCCTAAAATATAGGCTGCTGAACTCGGCAGACTACAGAATGGGGCTAAATCACTGTATCTGACACAGGTGGTGGCATATCCACATATGTTTCTATATGGTATGGATCAAACATTTCAAACACTAATTAAAACTCTTCTCGCTACATTTACAGACACCTTTAGCTGCTGTGATTTAATTCTTCTACTCTTGCATCCTAAATGAATAATGTGCATAATTTGATTCTAAACAGACTAGTTTGGAATCAAATGCAAAAAAAACAAAAAAAAAACTACTTTTTCATCTTTTCCTGAAGATACTACAATGGTAGGCTACATGGTAAACATACACATAAATTTAGACAAGATCAAAAACAATAGCTTAAACAAAATAAATAAAAGTTAATAAAAGTGCATTACCTATTATTTTAAAGCTAGGGTTTGGTATTTTAGATCTACTAGTGTCACCTAACGTTAGCGGAACTACAAGGCCTAGCTACTAAACATGTTCTCAAACAACATTTGCAAAAGCTCCCTCAACTCAAACATCACAAATACTTTCAATAAAAGGTACAATAATAATTTAGAAATAGGTATTCCTGTCAAGAAAACTCCACAAGTCCGTCGTATCGGTTGAACCCCAGTTCCAACAAATTTCTCCATCTTGTATAAAAAAAAATATTTAAAAAACTCCGTCAATGCTTACGCTTGTTTTACCCCGGTGTCTGTATTTTGGCAAGTCTTTATGGCTTTCACTTCTTTCACTTCTATTGGAATCTGAATTTCCCTTTCCACATGAGCTAAACAATCACCTGACTCAGCGGTGTGCAGACAATAATAATATAAATTGAGTTTCTGGAGAGAGAGAGAGAGAGAGAACTTTTCTTACCCTAGTTTTTGTTTGTAAGTGCCTCTGAGTTTATCTGAGTTTAACAAATCACTGTAAACTGTCCAAATGATTTAAGCTCTCGAGCGATATTTTTAGTTCCGTTTAATAGATTGGATCAGAAGAGTGATTCATTGGCGAATGTGCCATGTTCTTTGGCAACAGCTGTTTGACAACAAACTACTGGAATATTATCAAAGAAAATTATTCTCAGGTCGGTTTACAGTAATTTCTGAAACGCATTTTAATAGAGTGGATGATTAAAAACAATACAATTTATATTATTTACATTTACAGACATTTACATTTATTAATTTTTGCTGTTATCAAGAAATTAGCATTCGTCTTTATATAAACACCATATTTTATACCTAAGTAGACTGAGAAAAGACCAATATATGTGTTTGTAAGAGCCCGTTCTGTAACTGCTCATGTCCAAGAAGCATTCAAATGAAAACATTCTGTTTGTCTTCAGAAGAGGAGCGCGGATAGCCTATAGAACGTTGGAATCAGTAACTTCAATATGACGTAATAGAGCATACTCATAAAAGAGTGAGAGAAACTGCTCACAGGTGTAGTTGATGATCAGGAGTAAGGTAGGTCACATCAAGCAGAAGAATGAATAAATTCCTATTGTCTATTGGAAAAACCACCATTTTTGTTGCAATGTTTTTGTAAACAATGTTCAAGTTTTTTATTCTGAATTATTCTTTATTATTTTTCTAGAAAAATGGTTCGTGACATTCATTGTGATACAATTGATAAAGTCAAAAAGGAGAAGAAGAAGAAAAAGATGAAGTGGGGGAAGTTTCTGTCACGTTCGATAGATGCAGTGGCCTCAGCCACTACACCTGCTGATGTTGCCAAAGCCTCCTCCTCTTCCTCTTCTTCGTCCCGGAAGCGCAAATTTCCATCTCTGCGCCAGGCCTTCCGCAGAATTCTATCAGTGATTCTGCCCTGCGTGTCCCCCACTGTACCAGATGAGTCCTCTACCATTGAGACCCACACAACCAGTGCGGACACACAAACTGACGTCTCGTCAGATGCATCTTCCTCATTTGCAGTCAGCAGATCCTCTGATCCAGGGTTTGATCTGCAGGCTGCAAGCCAGGAGAAAGAAGCAATCAGAGGTTAGGGAATGTTAGCCAAAGCTATTACATACATAATGGTCATCCATATTTTACATTAAAGTTCTAGAGTGTACAATTAAAACCATATTGTTATTTTCACAGACGTAGCTGGAAAGCACCGCTCCCTTTCCAGCGCTGAGGATACTTCCTCATCCACAGACAGGAGATCCTCAGATCTGCTCACTGCAACTGTGGAAATGGAAGCCATCAGAGGTTAGACAGTTTTACAGTGAACTCTTTGTGGCTGGTTTAAATTGAACAGCTGTATTGAAAGAGGAAATGTATTCACCGTGATGCTATAGAACCTGTTAAATAGTGCAATAGAAAGATTATTCCTGAACCCATAAAGAACCTTTATTTTTAAGAGCATGCATTCAAATATCTCAAAGACCGTATTATGGTGTATTCACAGATGTGTCTAGAGAGTCAAGCACCTCTACTAGCATTGATGGTAATTCCACAGATCCCTTGGATCTGGAGGCCACCGGAGAGTTCACCTTTTCCAGCTCTGTGGGTGTTTCCTCCTCCGAAGAGAGTGAGAAGATTGATCTCCTGGGTGAACTTCAGGCTGCAGCGGTTCTTGAAGGTTAGAGAAGTTCACTAAAACTGCTACTGTATTAATTAAGTCCTATAAAATTCAATAGCCTAATATATGATATACAATAAAATATATCTCATTCAAACTGAATTTGTTTTTATCTCTTCACAGATGCAGCTGGCGATCAAACTCTCCCTGAAGTGGATCTTGACTGGTGGGTGATGGAAATGAATGTTGTGTGTTGATGCAATGCTGACTAGTTACTGAAATCAAAACCTCACATGGGCAAGCACAATATTGTTTAACGTATTCCTGATGCTTTCCCAGCATCCTCAGAACGCTAGCCAGTATGACAGCCCAGTCCAACGGTCTGTCCGAGGCTGAAATACTGGAGCAGATTGAGATCGAGGAGCAGCGATTTGAGCAGGAGCAGATTGAGATCGAGGAGCTGCACACGGAGGATCATGCTAAGTGGGCTGATGCTGTGCCAACAGCATCACCAACCAACATCAAGCACTTGGGGTAAATATCATATATGCACAAGTAGTTAACAGTTTGAACACACTTACTCACATATAATGTGCCTTTCATAGCCACACCCTAATTAAAAACTTCCTGTCACAGTTTTCCAAATTTAGGAAACACGTGCTACATGAACTCTGTGTTGCAGTGCCTCCTCACCGTTTCCCCATTCCGGAAAGATATACTTACCCAGCGGGAACGGTGGAATGAAGGAAGTGCAATGCTCAGGTAAAGTGAGATTAACTGAAGTTATGCAATATTATATTTCAACCTAAACAAAAAATTACAATTTAGAAGCAGCAAAACTACAGCAGCTCTATATATATTAAATGTATGATTTTCTCACCAGGGCGCTTAGTGAACTGCACATGACTAGGCTGACAGGCAATGACAAGAAGCTGAAAGCAAAGCTCTTGTCTGCAGTGAAGGCCTGCATTGAAACTCGGCATCCAGACTTCTTGGGAGACCATCAGCAGGTGAGGGAGACAGTGACCTGTATATACATGCTCATATGTATTATTTTTTGACTCACATTCAACCTCATCATCCTTCACTCTTTCTCTTCCAGGATGCCCATGAGTTTTTGATGGTTTGCCTGTCCCGTCTGAAAGACGAGGGCGAGCTTCTGCGAAGCTACTGGCCTACATACACCTGCCCAGTAGATAATATGGAGTTTCAGCTCAACCGCTTGCTCACCTGCAACAGGTAACATCACAAATCCACACCTGCATTCGTTTCATACTCTCAAACTCATTGATGTGACGCCAGAATTCTTCTGTTGTTTCAGCTGTGGCTTCCAGAGGAGCTTCAGAGAGGATTGCAACTACCTCTCTCTGGTGATCAGTCCTCAAGGATGCCTCACTGACAGCCTGGAGCAGTACTTCAAAGTGAGTGACATCACTGATTATATCATATTAGTAGGAGGAAGTCAACAAGTTTAAGCAGATTCTGTTTGGTTGATTTCTGTGTTGTTTTATTTTCTCCAGACATCTTCATTGGACTGCTCATGCAGTAAGTGTGCTGGCACTACAGCCTCTGAGGCCCTGGAATTAATCACCCGTCCACGGTATGACATCTTATTAATCAGTTTGTACTTTGCAGAATAACTAAACATGAAGTAGTCCATAACTTCTGATCATCTGAACCTCTGTACAGGATCCTGATACTTCTGGTCATGCGCTTTGATATTACAATGCGCAAGCTGGAAGATCGACTAAAAGTTCCAGAAGAGTTTTCTCTGTCCTATAGTACAGGTATGAGATAGTTAATTTAAACTTCTTGACTAGCCAGTTATGAACATTAACAGTCTAAAAAAATAGTTAGAAAGACATTTGCGATGAAAAACAACATTTGAATAATGTTTAAGCATTGAACATTATGACATCTTCTAAATTCTTTTCTCGTGTGGTGCATGATCTTCAACAGAGAGCAAAGAGATGACAGTGATAGACAGAAAAAGCCCAAAACAATGGAAAAAGAGCAAGAAGAAGAATGCAGATAAGCCTGCAAGATCACAGGAAAGATATAGACAGCCGTTCATAGATAGATAGAGAGATAGATAAATAGAATGTTAAAACAATACAGAATAAATAGACAAAAGAAGAGAACTAGAGTATGATGCTCAGAAGCATTTCAAATGCAGCAGCAGCATCTAATAATCTGTGTTGTGTTGTGTTGTGTTCAACAGGTGGAACAATCAGATAGCAGCACACAGTACAAACTAGCTGGTGTTGTGTCACATCTGGGCAGCAATTTGTATTGTGGTAAGAGTTTTCTCTACATATTCAGTCATCTAATTTACTCATTAAACGTTACACTTAAGTCTCTCTTCTTGTAGGGCACTACATTAGTTATATCCATGATGTCATTGGATCTAAATGGCTGGAATGCAGTGACAACTCCATCAAAAAATCCAGCTGGTCAACGGCGTCACGTAACATGGGAAAGAACGGCTATATGCTGTTCTATGTGAAGAGGTAAATTGTTTTACAAAACTAGTGCACAAAATATGTTCAGTGCTCAGTTCAGTTTCATTACGTCACTGTTGTTTTGTAGTTGAGCAGCGACTGGTTGAGTTTTGAAGAGGAAAGGAACTACATTTGAAGCTAAGCATCAGCTTAGTGAAGTACTTCTGGACCCTGCTTTGACATCACAACTTCAGTGTGCAAGCTGGAAGACTGACTGGAAGTTCCAGACTACTGTCCTGCTTTACAGGTACGGGTCAATTCATTAAACATCTGCCCTCTGCAGGCCAGTTATTGAACGCTCAGCTAAATTATTCTGAAAGACATGGTCAGGAAGACATTTTCAGTGAAAAACAACATTTGAATAATAATTAGGCACTGAACACCATGACATTTACTTAAATTGGTTTCTTATTTGATGTATGATCTTCAACAGAGTGTAGTGATATGACAGTGATTTACTGTAAAAAAANACTTAAATTGGTTTCTTATTTGATGTATGATCTTCAACAGAATGTAGTGATATGACAGTGATTTACTGTAAAAAAGCCCAAAACAACAGAAAAAGAGCAAGAGGAAGAATACAGATGAGACCACAGGAAAGATATAGACAGCAAGAGGTAAATATGTAAATAGTACCACAATTCTAGTGTTCAAATAACATTCAATGCTCAGTTCAGTTGTGTTAAGTCACTGTTGTTTTGTAATTGAACAGCGACTGGTTGAGGATGCAGTTGTGAAGGAACCACATCTAAAGTTGGACATAAGCTTAGTGAAGATCCTTCTGTGGCTCCTCTGGCTGACGGTCTCTGAACAGCAGTTCATCTGTCTTCCTCGATTCCTTGTTGTCATCCTGGGCATTGCATCAGAACATCCCTTTGCAAGACCAATTTCTGAAGACTTTCAGTCAATGAGTGCCTGGCTGGCATTATTAACTGTAGTTCCCCTGGCAGGCAGCATCTCCTATTAAGGGTTGTACAGTTATACAGCGTTTGCCTCGTGGCCATCTTCATCGGAGAGATGCATTCATCTTCATCTGGAGTTTATCATGTCACCCTGGTGTTTGATTGTGCCAACATCCTGCCGACCACACCAAAATGTTAGATCAAGTCTCCACATTAGAAACTTCAGATCCAGATCCTGCCAGATGTTTTTGTCTGTTTTGTGTAGTGTCCAAAACTTGTTAACAGCATGTCTTGTCTGGTACCCAAAACCAGTGTTTTGTCAGTTACCCAAACTGTATTAACAGTCTTCTATCAGCCAGTAAGTTGATTGAGGAAGCCAGAGAAGAGCAAAAGCAAAAGTAATGATGAAAAAAAAAATGTGTTAAAAAAACTGTAGTATAAAAAAACCCTGACTTTAGTATTATTCATAAGAAGAACATACCAGATGGCATGTCTCTAACTGGCCAACCCTTGTGGAAAAGGAGTTTGTATTGAATTATATTGACTTCACTTTTTGTCCACTTCAGATCCTAAATGTATATTTTGAAAAAGGTGTATCTTCAGATAATATATATTAATGAAAAAAGGCACTTTAGTGTACTTGGAGAGAGTACACTTTCATGACTGTCTCTTAAAACTTTTTTAAAAATTGCAATAATATAACAAATTACATTTCAAATCGTTTTAATAATCTTTCATCATGTTTTAAACTCATTTGTGTTGACAAACTAAAGGACACGTAAAGTATATGATTTATAATTATCCATTTAATTTCAGTGTTATTTGAGATCACATTCAAAGTATAATAAAAAATATATATATATATTATTTCCATGGTTTTTTTTTGTTGTTGTTGTTGTTTTTGTTTTTAAAGCATGCTGNAATAAAAAATATATATATATATTATTTCCATGGTTTTTTTTGTTGTTGTTGTTGTTGTTTTTGTTTTTAAAGCATGCTGTTTTCACTGTTCATTTTCGACACAAAGTATCACAACAAATTCGTACATGTGAGAACACGACACGAGTGCCACTAGAGCGCGCTAGCAACCCGTCGGACCGTTTTTAATTTTGGGCGGAGGCTCGTGAGCACGTCGGTCCTCCCATTTCTATGGTCTTCTCACGCTACCAGCGGCCATTTTACAAAGTCAGCCTCGGGAGTGCAGGTTACCAGCTCCTCTGTAGGTTTGAATATAGTTCGTTGTTTAACGCTCAAAAACTTTTTAAACGGTTTTTCCCCCCAGTCTGCTTTTGTGAAAATGTCTCGTGACCGGTCCCGTAACCGTGGAGGATTCCAGCACCGAGGCCGCGGAGGAATCGGGATGCGCGGCGGCATGGGAAACCCTAACTTTAGAAATCAAAACCAGCATCCTTATCAAAACCGAGGATCCCATATGGGTGGAGGGTTTAAGCCGAATCAGGGAAACCAACCCAACCAGGTCTCTACGCCACAGAAGCCGCAGGAATCCAATCAGAACAAGCCAGCGGTCCAGTCACCTCCGGCGCAAGGCCCTGCTCCGGCCCAGCAGAGCAACAACAAAGGCCCGTCGCCACAGCAGACCGCCAGCCCCGCTCAGCCGAAGGTCCAATCTCCACCGCCACAGAATACCGTGAAGACCCCGGACCTCGGTTCCCCACAGAACCAGGCCAGAAAGAATCAACCCAAAGTTGGGATGGGAAATGGCCAAAAACCGCCTGTTCCCGTGAAGAAAGACCCGGAGCAGACACCATCTCCACCACAACAACCGATCACCAAGAGCGAGGACGAGTCTCAGGTAAAATTACTTCATACTTGGGGGGGGGGGGAAAGCATACAAAAGTGTTGTTTTTAGTGAGAAAGTGGGGTTTTGAGTACGCCGCATATATAAAATTATTACTTTTAGCTCACGTATGTTCGGTAGTACATGGTTTACGTGACTGAAGCAGATCCGCCATTTTGTAGACGTTTAAACAAAGGTTGAATTCAGTACTAGCCCACCTGGTAACGTTACATCCGTCCGTATTAGATGCGTCGAAACGTAAACGTTTATTTATTAAGCGTGTATTCGCTTTTTTAAAACATTTAGAACGTGTTTTTCTCATTTTTGCTAACCTTTCAGTGTTTTTGTGTGGCCAGATTTGATAAAAGTAGGTCATGTTTGAGTTGTGCGTTGTAAATGGCTGTAGTTCACGCGCACTGCGAATGACTCGAGTAACACTGATTTGTTGCTCAAATTTAGCATTAGATTTACGTTTTTGTTTTATGAATGTTTGATTTCAGGGATTGAAGGCAACGCTGTCTTTGCTGCGCAAGCCCGGGGAGAAAACCTACACTCAACGTTGCCGTCTGTTTATTGGGAACCTACCAAACGACATCACTGAACCTGAATTCAGGAAATTGTTTGCGAAGTATGGGGAGCCCAGTGAGATTTTTATTAATCAAAACAAAGGTTTTGGATTTATCAGACTGGTAAGATTTATAGCTTTAAAACACATTTTTAATAAATGAATTTATGTATATATATATATATATATATATATATATATATATATAAAGCTTATCTAAGCTATGGGTATGTACATGTTGTGAACTTCTTTTTCTTTCTTTCTTTTTTTTTTTTTTTTACCTTTGTAGGAATCCCGTGCCCTGGCAGAGATTGCAAAAGCTGAGCTGGATGATATTCCGATGAAAGGCAGACCACTTAGAGTTCGTTTTGCCACTCATTCTGCTGCACTTTCTGTGCGCAACTTGTCTCCATTTGTGTCCAATGAGTTGCTGGATGAAGCCTTCTCTCAGTTTGGAATGGTGGAAAGGGCTGTAGTTATCGTAGATGACCGTGGCCGCTCAACTGGGAAGGGTATTGTTGAGTTTTCTTCCAAGCCAGCTGCACGAAAGGCCATTGATCGGATCAGTGATGGAGTGTTCCTTCTCACATCGTAAGATGAAATTCTCTTAATTTATACATTTTGGCAGAAGAGCAATTTTTGTGAGTAGATTAATAGAATTTAGCTTCACATATAACCATTTTATTTTTTTCTAGGGCACCCCGTCCGATTGTGGTTGAATTGTTAGAACAGTACGATGATGAGGACGGTTTGCCAGAGAAACTTGCACAGAAGAACCCCAGTTATCAGAAGTAAGTTCCAAATGCTTTATCACATATTTTACATTCTGTGACAAGAAACCTAGTTTCTTGGGATTAATCAAGTTATTAGGTGGTTGTAAAACACCTTTTTCATGTAAATAAAGTTGGACAGATGGTCTGACAGGCGTTTGAGTAGGATCATTTGGCAGCAGTAAAAAGAGACATTATTGACCACATGCCTAGTTTCAGGGTTCGTACGGGTGCTTGAATTCCTTGAAAATGCTTGAATTTCAATGTGGTGTTTTCAAGGTTTGAAAAGTGCTTGGATTTTGGTCAAAGTGCTTGAAAATGCAGTTGCATTTGTTTCATAATAATTTGCTTTTTTAATGAATGGTTCATGTGTTTTTTAAAGACATAAAATAAGCGCAACAACTCCGCTCGACTAGTGTGATCTGCTGGTCTTTATTGACGAGCGCCCTCTTATGGAGCAGAGCAGGAGATAAAATCATGACAGGAGGTTCGCTTCAGTCAAATAGTTACAGCGATGACTTGAAGACGACAAAAACAAATTATGGATAAAACGAAGACTAAATACTTAAACTGAAAAGTCTGTTTTGATTTTCATAGAAGAGGCTGCGCAT
>SCHK01368506.1:253-10994 GCA_004124795.1 Poropuntius huangchuchieni | reverse complement strand
GTTTCTTTTGATTACCTCAACCAGAGATTATTTAAATAGGGACAGATGAGAACGTCACTATTTCTGATAATGAATGTCTGGGAAAGGTTAGTCAGAGTGAATCAGAGTGATTAGTCCTCAAACTCATTATAAGTGCATTACCCCCCCCACCCCCAAAAAAAGACTTTTCCTTTTTCTTCTGTTCCAGGAAAAATGCTCTTAGCCCTCTTAAATTGTTTGAGAATAATGAGCAATGATTCTAACAGAGCACAGGTTGTATTACTTGATGATGTTGCATGCTGTAAATGAATAATTTTCCATGAATAAGTCACTCTATTCTCTATTCTTTTGAAATTAACTGAATGTAAAGGTGTCTGTTGTTTTGAGGGAGATTCTCAATGTCACCTTAAGCACGTCATCATCCGACACAGTTTTGACTGCTCCATGTGAGCACTGCTCACCTGTGCCATCTCAGTTTGAAGCAGTAGTTGGTTGGAGGGGTGGTGTGGGGGACCCTGCATCACTGACATTTTGCATGCAGATGCCTCATGCATATGGAAAGAAGAGTAATTATGGGCTTTTATCGACCTACGTGGGCGATGCTTTCAGCTTCTCTCTTTTGGTTAGGGAAAGGAAGGTGACAGCTAGCACTGGCTAATGCAAATATTAAACAGATCTCCACGGTCTACTCAAAAAAAAAAAAAAACAATCCCCCACCCGCCCTCTTTTGTGTCAGGTGGCTTCCATCACACATTTGGTGCCTTTGAAAGCGGAAAGCCATTCCTCATCCCTGGAAATCCTGTGGAATAATCCCATTACAAAAGACCCACCAGAAATAGAGATAAAACATACAAAGCATACATTTTGTGAAATGTGGTTGATGGCGAGGATGAAGGGTCATTGCGGGGTACATTATTCACAATACACCATCATCATCCAGGGTGCCTGCATATTCCTAGACTATTACTGGAGAACGGGGGTATACAAGAGTATATTTAGGGTGGTCAATAATTTAACAGAGTTTGTAAAAAGAAGTAAAGAGACTTCAAGGGTTGAGTGCATTCCCTGGTGGTGCCCATCCACAGAATCAACCTCAGGCTGGAACATCCGCCAAAGACCCTTTCACATTTTATGAGCTTACGACAGACCTAAGCTTTTAAAACGACACCGGGACCATTCTACTTAAGAAGCAGGCCTGTTTGACTGCATGATGAGGTCCGCCGCACTGAGAGATCAAGAGAGGAGCTGAGAGCAATGAGGAACACAAGAAGAAAATGAATGTTGATGCATTCAAGCATGGTGTAGCATATTGTCTCTTCAGACCTCAAATATACTCAGCTCATAAAAAGAATGGAAATTTCCACAGAAAATCCTCTAAAGTTGATGGCAAATGTAGCCAGTAAGAAGCTTTTCTTATCGCCCAAAGCTAACAAAGTCTGAGCTGAGAACTCATGAAAACACTAGAAAAGTCAAAGACTTGAAAAGAAAAAAATGACGTGAATGTGTCCGCACTCGTGCCATAATATATGGAAGCGTGTATCTCACAACAGGTGGTTTATTCTCGGTTCAAACATCAGACTTGGGTCAATGAAAGGTGTTATTATGCTTCTGCACTTATTACGACAGCTTTTCAGAGAAGCCTTTTGAAATCTACAGAATGCTTTCAACTTTGCCATTTGACTTAGTCTTTTAGATGGCAGTCAAGGCCAGTGGCATGCACGGTAAATCAACTTTATGTGACCCATGAATTAGTTTCGATAAATACAGTACAAGGATGAGTTGATTTGCAGACTTCTGTAGGTAGTCATTTAGCGGATGCTTTTATTTATTTATTTTTTTTTAAGTGACTTCCAGTAACATCACTGCAGGTTTAGCTCCCATTGACTAACCTGAGGTTAGGTCTCATGCTCAAGGGCAATCAAGGACACAGTGTATTAAAGCGGATGGTGTGCTCTTTAGTGTTTTCCAGCCTTTTTAACTTGCACCCCACTGTTCTATCAGTACGTTTTAAATCTCACTTCATCGACCAAACAATAGACGATATTAATAAAGCAATTCACTTATGCCAATGCATATGCCAGATACATCACCATACAACCCACTGGCTTCAGTCTGAAAAGTGCCACATGCCACTAAATGGCAGGCTAAAAATAGTAATGAAGTCTTTCTCTTTCAAAAAAAAAAATAAAAAATGAATATGAATATGTGATAAAACAGTGAGGCACTGTTACTTACCTTTTTGGCTGCAGAGATTACACCCCTCTCCCATTTAATCGCACTCAAATCTAACCAGTTTGTCTTTTAAACACTACACATTGCAGAGAGGTTGCAAGTGCAATTTACATTAATGTTAACATTTTACCATTAATAAATGTTGTGTGTCTTTGGAAGAGTGTCATTCCCTGAATGCTCTTGTTCAAAGAACTAAAAGTCTTTGACCGTGATGTCTCCTGACATCAAACACTCCATTTGTGCTGCAAACAAGGGCTTACGGCAGACTATGGCCATTACATGAGCCCTGACAGCATTCAAAGTTCCATTTCATTTTCTGTCTCTTGGCTGTGTATTAAGATGAAGCCTTGAGCCATTCTGCTCCATTGTTAGACTCCAGCTATGAACCCAAACGAGGAAATCAATACCGTATTGAGCGAGGTCACTCTCCGCCCACCCACACGCCCAGATAAAGGCCAGGGGTCTTGAGACCTGCAGAGAATCAAAATTCAGCCTGACATGACTGCTGCTCACTGACTTAACGGCCATCATCCTGAACAGCATGAGGCAATTCTGACAATAATAATGTTTTCTGCTGATGCTTAAAAAAGATCAGAGGGTTTACGACCAAAATCAATTTTATAACACCAAACACCTATGAAGAAAAATCAGAAGGACACAGGGACAGAAGATCTGTTCTCAATAGGACCAAACTATTATGGTTGTACGATACATTATCGTTTCAATTAATGCTGATTTGAAATATCTGTAATCATTATCTGTCAGTATTTGATATTTAATACTCTTACTAGTATTTAATGATTTCGAGTATAATAATACTCTCTACTCTGCCTATAATACTTTGCCATAATCAAGTGCTAAGCCCCTGCTAGTACTACCAATTAGCCAGATGCCCATACATCCATTTTTGAATTAATATGAATTTGGCTTGTATTTCCATCCAAAATTATTTACATAAAGTTACTGTGCATTGAGAAAAAGAGAGAGAGAGAGAGAGAAAGATGGAAACAGCTATGCAAATGATAAAATACGATACACATTTGAAGACTGCTTTCTCATTAACAACAAGTGTTAAGAGTTATAGCAGAACCAAAGCTGTGCAGGTTGAACTGAACATGAGTTCTTTACCTGAAACAAGCTTACGCAGATAGAAGTACAGTGTATTCATTTTACTGTACTGTTGTTTAACAACAATGATTGTTCAGCTGACAAAATATCTTTCTGAAAAACACTTTAGGTAGAAACTACATGAAACAGTTTTGAAAGTTGTGAGTTTCATGATCTAGGAACTTTATATAGTGCACGCCACTGTAAGCCTTTCCTATACAGCCTTGTTTTCAAACCTATTTAAGGTCTACAGAGTCATCATATTTGGCCATTTATTGGTATCAGACCAAATTTCAACATCGCTACAAAGTACAGTGTCTGGCAGATGGATACGAGCAGCAAAATGAGCCACATGACACAAAGGAGCTTTATAGGTGCTATAAAAGCAGGGGAATGGAATAACTAAAAATGGCATGTGATGATCTGTCTTGATTCCTGTAGAATTGCCTCACAGCTGGGAGCTGATTAGGTGTTGATATTTTACCGCTGTTTACTTCCTCTATCTAATAACTCTAACTCACCTCAGACATGAAAAAGGGACAAGCCTCAGCTCAATATAAAAGGTTGCACATTCAATACCTTTCCTGTAGCTCAATTGACAGAGCATGGTGGTAGCAGAGATTGTAGGTTTGACTCCCAAATAATAAAGGCACTAGTCAATTTGCCATAGTTAAGCTCTATTTATGTACACTAATTGATGCTTATACCTTAATACCTAAATATGTAAATATGTTCATCATATGAAGTGATAGTGTCTCTTTAGAAGACTTGGTTTAAAGTAATGGAGGTACAGACATCTCAAGTTTCATTAAAATACCTTTTTTTTGTGTGTGTACGTTTTGAAGACACAAGTTTTATGCTTTTAGAAGGATTGATGACAGAGTTGTTTTGGAGTGAACTATCTCTATCTCTACTGACTATTACAGTTGCTGCCTGTCAGACTGTACAATACGAGCCTGGTGAAATCTTTTTGAATAAAAACATTTTCCGAATGTACGTATAAAAGCAACATATTTTCTAGGTCTGGAAATGTTTTTGAGGTAAGGTCACAAAGTTCTGTGATGTTGCCATGGACATC
This sequence comes from Poropuntius huangchuchieni, assembly GCA_004124795.1. Lineage (NCBI taxonomy): Eukaryota > Metazoa > Chordata > Actinopteri > Cypriniformes > Cyprinidae > Poropuntius > Poropuntius huangchuchieni. The sequence goes on along the minus strand of SCHK01368506.1, from coordinate 6,598 downwards.
ACCCCCATTAAGAATCCTAAAAGACACCTGCAGAGAAGGTGGGTTGACGGCCGATCAGCTATCGATCTGGAGACGGAGGCTGTAAAGTGCGTCCAGACAGACAGTAGGGATAAATAGCCTAGACAGGAAATAGAAGCCAAATTAAAGATTTCCCGTCCATGAAATGAACAAGCTCTTGCCATGCCAATAAAGTCACTCGTGTGGATCTCACAGAGGCACATTGTGGCAGGAGAAATTATGGGCAGTCAGGACGATAATGCTGACAGTGATGGCATTATCGTCAACAACCTCATTTGTTAGGACTCACACCAGATCTATGTCACATAAATAAGGAGGAGTGCGCCATTACAGTCGAGCAACGCATGCATCCCACATTACAGTCAAATGGTGCAAATGGAGCCATTCCTCAAGGAGAACCGACACAATTCCACAGGTGCTGATGGGACATACTGTACTTCCACAACCCTGAGCCACATTTAGGATCCATGTGGCAGCTGTTCATTTAGAGAGATGGAACGACCTGACCTTTTCATACTACCGTGTTAGAGCACACACAAAGTGTTCAAAGATATTTTCCAATGTACGTTGGCTCTTGTGTATTCTTTCAATAATGTATGAGCAAAACCATAAAAATAGATATGAAAGTATCACAAGATCCATTGAAGGGCCCAACCATAGGTCTAATGCATATGATGACAGTGAAGGGGAAGCAGCGATTGCTTGCACATGGCACTGCAGTGAGCTTCACTCAAACAAATGGACTTTGGGGAAATAAAGAGTGTTTGTTTTCTGTTCTACAGGACTGATCGAAGGTCCAGCAAGAGCAAACTAAGAAAGCAAACAGGCATACCCAAACACAAACATTTGACAAAACCTTTGTCAAATGAAAACAAATGATGGGACAGGGAACAATGTTAGCAGTAGGGCTCTTCAGAGTTCATTAGAATACACATCTCTCTCTGCAATTTTACTGCCAATACCATCATGCTGCTCTTATGCAAGCATCCACGCAGGTTGAAACTGAACCTTTCCACTGTTTGAACTCTCTATGGAAATGAAGATGAAACGTTCTCTGGTGTTGTCACAAAAACAATTTTATAATATTTGTACAGAAATAATATATATTTATATATACACATTTTTCTATAATAACAATACAAATAACAGTAAATTGATAAGAGTAGATTGATACAATAAATGTATGTTTTTTAAGTTTAATATTTTTTAAATCATGATAAAAAATCCCATAATAAATTCACATGCAAAGTGTATTACTGCTATGTCAGTATCACTTATGTATTTCTATACAGTCTCTTCATGCTGATTTGATCAGATTGTGCAACCCATCTAGGCGTATGTATTCACATTCCTGTTCTAAAAGGCAACCCCTACTTAGACTGTTTTCACCATAAATCTGCAACTGAAAAGCCAGCAAGAGGGTTGAATTTAGCAGATTGTGCAGTTGGATCGTTCCCGGTAACCAAATGGAGGTAATTCCCATGTGTATATGTGAACTCTTCAACTCTGGAGTGCTGAAGTATTCCTGCACACGGCGATAGCCCTACATAAACAGCAAGGGCAATGTGTTGATAGAGGCTGCTTCCCTCTGATAAAGAGCCACAGCTCAAACTATCCACATCGTCCGCTACAACACCACAGGGACTCAAGCTCCCTAATTAACTAGAAACAGGAAATAATGCTATGTGGCAGTACATAAAGTTAGGGAGGTTTTCCAAGGTTAACAATGTGGCATCATGGGATACAGAATTAAATATAATAGGAGCAGTATAGCTGCATGCAAAATCAATGGAACGCAAATCCAAGTTGAAGTCCATGGGCTGAATGAATGATTTGAACACCCTAAAGAAATTAAATCTACATTTAAAGTGTAGAATACTGGTGAAAAGTGCTTGACCAACAAATATGATTTTTTGTTATTGTTTTTTTCTGTCTGCGTTCCAACATGCTGATCGACCTGGTTGAGTTTGTTATGCAGACATGAGGATAATATTAAAGCTAAGCAGCGTGCATGACAATTACAATTCTACTGCAGAGTTTGGAGAAATCAATCATTTGTATGAGAGCTCCGCAGGATTGTAACCTCATTCAGCCATGTGGAAAATAGGCTTGCAGTCACCCAGAGAGACCTGTGCCAGGAACACTGATGCCCACCAGCAGAAACCACTTCTTTTGTCCTACAGGCTCTTCCCAAGGCCACTGCTTACAAAGGGATGACTGGGACACATCGTAGCCATGCTGCTCGATGCACGCTATCAGAGCTGGGCTCAAAACGGCAGGTAATCCATGTGGGATTTGAAGCAGTGGTTTTTGACTGGCACGTCGCAACCAGTGAGATCTCTTCTGAAAGGGTCGCAGACAGCAGTGTAAAAATAACGCAAAATGCAAATAATAAAATTCAACTAACCATATATTCATCCATGGTAGGATAGGAAAACAGGGTTATCATCCTTTAAAATAGTGGAGAAAATGCATGTTTTTTGTCAAATATTACATGTTTTGTACAGTGAATTATATTTGCTGAAAGCACAAAAGAAAATATAAAGGTAATGCTTTTTCTAATAATGAAATACATTTTTGTTACTTTTGTGGAGAAAAAAAAAATGTGTTGTAACTCAATGTCCAATATAAAATTTGGATCCAGAGAAAAATTTGTTAAGAATTACTGATTTGGATTAGGAGCCAAAGATATTGAGTCCACAAGAACAGCAGAACAGCTTGAAGACAAGGGCTGGGAAACGCGCGTGCACACACACACGGCAGCAAGCAAGTTAAAGTGTGTATTGGTAGTACTCACATACTCACATACTGTAAACAATGTTTCTGATTAATGTTTGAACTAAGCAACTCAGCTTAATTAAATGTCGTTAACTTCATTTTGTAAGATCAAATACGGATGAACGGCGACAGATGCTGAAAAAAACCCTTGACATGTTAATATTGCTGAAGGCGAGGAAAACCACAAAGCACAGATAGATAACAAATAAAATAATTAATCAGAAATTGTGGGATTTGCCTCTTTCCCTTACTTCAAAGAGGCTTTTTTCAATTCTAAACAGCAGGGGGGTAACATTTAAAGACTAGCAAGATTTTACATCCTTTCATGAATTCTCGGAAACACAAGGATTTTAATGAGGGAAATTAGTCAAGAGGCCAGGCCTAAGAGTTTCCCTAAATGGAATCTGTAATAGATATTGGGTGCGAGGTGAACGTATGTTATTTCAGGCCGAAAGAAAAAAGAGAGTGCCATGGCATTATTCATAGCTGTTGGAGTACTTTTTCTGTTATTACAAGCCGTCCTCTAACCGTAGGGAAAACAAATCTTTATTTAATAAAACATGATTCTGCTTCATGCTGAATTTGCGATAAACCTGCAGAGTAAGACCTGATACAAACGAAACAGAGAACAAAGAGAAAAGCCTTGGGGTTGAACAATTTTACTGTAGCTAAACAGCACTTGTTTGTAATACTATTTTTGTGTGTGTTCTCTGGGCAATGAACCATGACCTTGGCATAGCTATCACCATTTTCTACCAGGGACTACATGGATAATTGGCAGTCTGAAAAATCTGATTTGCTGGCTTCTTGGTATCATCTAGTAGTAGTATCTATATTTGTTTTTCTGAGGTGTTGCTTTAAACAAATTATTATAGAATATTTTGTTGCACCTATCTAAATTCAGGCTTTTTTAAGTGCAATCCCCCATCCCCACATCTAAGGATACATAAGGATCTACGTAGGAATCTACGTATATATATCTATGTGCAGAGCACGTTGAGGCTTCACGCGCCAGATGTTGTTTAGGAGAGTTGGACATGTCTGTGTTTCAAAGGTAAAAAATGATATAAATACTCTTGAGTTTCTTGCACAGACTGATCGTTTCGTGTCTTAGGACATCAATGTATCATCATGAGCCGCAGGGTTTAATTTGGATTTGTCTGTTCATGTTTTTTTTTACTCTCAAAGATTCTGTGTCCATTGACTGGCATTATATGACTGACAGACTGCAACGGTTTGAGTTAAAAATCTTCTTTTGTGTTCTATTGAAGAGACAAAGTCACCTACATCTTGGATGCCCTGGGGGCAAGCAGAAAAACATCAAATTTTCATTTTTGGGTGAACTATGCCTTTAATTACATATTGTTAACTTCATTTTGTAAGATCAAATGCGGATAAACGGCTACAGATGCTGAAAAAAACCCTTGAGATGTTAAAATTATATATATATAATTTTAATATTCTGAACATTCATGGAACAAAGAATGTCAGACTGGTTTGAAAAGACTTAAGGGTTAATAACTGTAAAATTTTCATTTTTTGCTGAACTATTTCTGTAATCTCAAAAAAAAGAGAGAACACAATCATTTCACAATCACATAGATAACTGCGTCTTCTGGATTCAGCTATGTTAAAATGCACACCTCAGATTTGTCTAAAGAGTTGCAGAGACTGATTTCAGGTCTTGAGAGCTCTGAATTTTTCAGTGGGCTTTAGGGCAGCTCTCATAGTTTAATGAAGGCATCATTTGTCTTTTAAATTGTACCCTTTCTCCATCTGTCATTGTGAAAGAGGACGTGTTCACCTTGGAAAGTGGCGCATAAGAGGACTAGGAATGGTCTAGTTTGATTAAAATTATATTCCTGGATTGTTCTAGCAAACATGCAGCATTATTCCGATGCTGCATGAAACGAACTGTGATTGGTTGTTTGACATGTCAGTCAAACGGCCTCATGGGCGGGCCTTGGCTAATGAAAGCTGACATGGATTCCACACTTTCAGCCATCAGTCTGAAGGTCTGGCTATGCGAGACTAGATGCCATATAACCTGAAAGTGGAGATCATCTTATTATCATTAGGATGCCAAACTGCTCAGGCAAGAGATCTTTATTTGCAATTAGACTGAATATATGCATGAGCAAGTTGGCTAAGCGCACTATTTAGTTCTTCAGACAACATTAGGTAATTTCTTTGCCCTCCAAGCCCCAAAACAGAGCTAAGCTCCATTTCCCAGTGCTAGGAATAAGGGTGTCCCACTTGCTTATTTTTAGCATGCAACACTTTCTTCTTGCCATCTTTCAGAGATTAGCAGTGCTTTCACTGATGTGCCGCTGGGAGTCCATCACATTATTTCATTAAGATACATCTGTTTAACCAAGGCAGAAAATTACAGCACTATAAACCTTCTTAATCAATCAATGTGTTCAATTAAAGTTGGTTCGCAGCTTACCGCCTTGCAATTTACATCCTCTCTGTACTAGACCCTTGTGTATGACATAAGATCCCAATGAACAAACAGAGTGTTGAGTAACTAAAAGTACAGGGACTCTACAAACTTAAGTACATTTGATGGATGAACCAGATTAAAAACAAACAAACAAACAAAATAAAACAAAACAAGAAAACATTGAGCTGTATGTTTGAGTCACGACTTCAAAGTGTATCCAGAAGAACCAACACATGTACAATGTATAAAAAGGTATTCAGAGCACTGTTTTCAATTTGGAAGCATTTCAAAATTACTATGCTTAATATAATTTATTGGTAACACTTCACAATAAGGTGTCATTTGCTAACATTAGTTAATGTGTTAACTAACCTGAACAAAAAATAAACAATATATTTATTACAGTATTTATTCATTCTTGTTAACATTAGTTAATAACAATACAATCATTTATTGTTAGTTCATGTTAGCTCACAGTGCATTAACTAATGTTAACAAACACAACTTGTGATTTTAATAATGCATTAGTAAATGCTGAAACTAGCATTAACTAAGATCAATAAATGATGTAGACGTATTGTTCATTCTTAGTTCATGTTAACTAACGTTAACTAATGAAACTTATTGTAAAGTGTTACCAATTTATCAATATTTGTATTTGCTGTTTATTGTGAAATTACTTAAACAGGGTAAGAAAGGACCACACACACACACACACAAATTATTTCAACAACAGGTAAATACTTGCTGCAGCCTACTGGATTCAAATATAGTCCACACAAACACAGTCCAATTCATAAGCTCCATAGAGAGAAACTACCTCAATGTGCAAATCACTTCATTTGGTAGCATACACATATTGTATTAATGACTGTGTGACAGTCCTTTCTGATGTCTTCACACATAAACTGAGCCATAGAGAGTAGAGTGTCTCTGTCACATCTCACCGCATACGATAGTAACATCTTTCTCTTTCACACTAACCCACATCCACACAAACATACCAAGGACTCAAAGCGTTCATGTCTTATTGAAGTTGACAATGGACAAGAGCGACACAACAAAAAGTAATTATGAGGGAAACCGCATTGCCTCCTACGCAA
>SCHK01368489.1:18977-31919 GCA_004124795.1 Poropuntius huangchuchieni | reverse complement strand
ATGAATAAATAAAAAGATCTATAAGTCTACACAACGATTACTGTTGTTACATGCAAGGTGTTCCGGCGGATGACGTACAACGTAGTGACGAACACGGAAGCATGGAGAAGAGAGCAAAACAAAAAGCTGGTCGTGAATTAGAAGCACAAAACGAGGATTTGTAAAGAAAAATGTAGGAGGATTTTGATATAAGCCAAGAGGAGACTGGTTTTCCTTTGGTAAAGTAAGGAAACTTTGCTTCTTTTGCTCCTGTAAGCAAACTTGCTAGACTAGCATATTTCACTGGCGCGCATGCAATGCATACATCCTACGTCATCCCCCAGAATGGCCTGCACGTATGACAGTCAGCAAAAGTGAGTAAAAAGTATTTATAACATTTTAAATATGGATATTTTTCTTACAATAACGCAATGATTCGCTACAGAAGGCCATCATTTAGCCCCCCGCCCCCCCCAGAGTCGTGTGAGGCACGTTTTATTATGGAGACGCATGCTTTTTTTGACTACATTTGGACTGTTCAACAAAAACACCTGCCTACTCCCATTCTAAAGCTTGGAAGAGCAAGGAAAATGTTTTAATATATCTCCAATTGGATTCGTCTGAAAGAAAAAACTTATATACACCTAAGATGCTTTGAGGGTGAGTAAAACATGGGCTAATTTTCATTTTTGGGTGAACTAACCCTTTAATGCATGCTTGCAGAACAAAAATATTGATTCTTTAAAAAAAAAAAAAAAATCTTACTGAACCCAAAATTGTCATATTTACTAAAAATATAATTTATATTTGTTAAATTTTTTGCATTTAATATTTTTCATATTTGCTGGAAGTAATTATATTTTTGTGTCAAGTTTTCTATTGATCACTAATTCCTTTTTTTGCAAAGCAAAATTTGCAGGAAGCTGGAAATAATACACCTATAATGTATAATGTAGTTTGTCAGTGCAGCACTGACTTTGCAGTCATTCAAAAATGGGTCAGCCTTTAAAGTTTTTTCACTTCATGATTCCTTCCCGCTGCCTTACAGGTTCATTAATACATTTGTTAACCTCAAACAGCCAAGTTTTTTTTAAATACTTTCCAACTCACGAATGCGACCTTCTATTCCTGCAGCTGTCACTTAGAGCAAAACAGTATTGAATATCATTACGATCAAACCAAGTGCTGCCCTGCGTTGTTCAAATCCCATTGTGGTGAGGCAATACACAGTAACGAACAATCCTGCCAACATTGTGTTTTGAAGCTCCTCCGTTTGCAACGGGGGGATGACGACTGTCACCCTATATATAGGAGACGAATGAGCTCTCTTTGAATATCGCAGCTGGCGAGCTATACCAACGAGACAGCCTGCTGCTACACGTGCAGAGCTTTTCTGAGATCTGACAGAACGTAGCTCCAGCATCGTACTGTTAGCTTGATGCTAATGCAAAATGATCTGTAGAGAAAACAGTGCTGCCGATTGCATAAAGCCCTAAAGTTCAAATAAAGGTAAAAGCAATGCTGTCAAACAGAAGCGCCAAATACGTTTCCCGCGTGACATGCTGGTACATCATTACCGCATTTTAATTCTTCAAAGGTAAAAAACCCCACACATCTGTCAATCTTCACTCCAGCATTGTGTTTTTCTTCACTCTCCATTATCTCCACTTAGACATTTCATCGAGGAATGTAGATTTAATTTGAATATGCAAATTCTAATTAGGATTAGTGGGGTTTTTCATGTTCTTTTTTTAATTTCCACAGTTTGATAGTCAGTGTGAATAGCTAGACTGATCACTAGATTAGCATCTGAGTGAGGGAGCGCAGGGGAAGACAGAAAGAGTGAATTAAGGGCTAGACGTCCTCTTCTGCCAAAAGCGTACCACAATAGTAGGGATAATTACTTGGTGCTCCTTTCCAACAACACGAGGAGATCCTCATATATCACGACTTCTAATTGTGCCAGATTAGCCCTCACGCAGTATGACAGGCGGCTGGCGGCGGCCAAGTTGTCTTTGTGTGTGATGATGATGATGATGGAGGCATCCCTTAAAATCTGCAGCTGCATCTATCAGAAGTGTTTCGCAGCATTTCTCTCTGCATCCTTCCGCTTGCCCTCCCTCTGTTCTTTTATTCACTCTTTCCCTCTCCTAAACCTCTTCCCCGTGGCCCCGCCTCAGCCATCTTCCTGTCCTACATACTCCCAGCACCAACTTCAATTAATATGAATGAGCTACAACCCAAATGAAACACACTGTTCTTTCATACGCATCTGGGATCAGTCTATTCCATGCATTCGGTTGAAAATGATGACTGCGGGAAGGCTGAGATGTTAGAAACTGCATAGCAACACCTTGGTTACCATCTACAACACCCTAGCATTATGATAGCGAGTTATACACGTGCAAAAACCATTCATATTCTGAAAAAATCAATTTTTTATGCTCTTATGGAGCTTTTAATGATGCTACACGTGTACATTGTAAACCTAAACATATTAAAATCATTGTTTTTTTGTTATTTGGAGCAGTTTCCAATAGTCCATCATCCTCTGTTCCAGCCCAACAGTTTTCAATCACTCGTTATAATGATGTCTGCTCTGCCACAGGCGTCACATTCTCCTTATGTATATTGTTCTATCTGTGTTACAATGACCCAGTTAATTAATATCCTCCTGGTACATATAACTCTTTGATAAACATTTCCCTCTCTTTCTCTTTCTCTTTCTCTTTCTCGCCCCCATCACTTTCGTTTACTTGTTCATTGCAAGCAATTAGTCTCGACAGGCTTAGTGCTACGCCCCATTTGCTCCATGAAATGATTAAACAGCCTTAGACCTGCTTCATGCAATCACTAGACTACACCCTCTTGACCTTTTATTGTTTAAGTATAGCGGTAGGAAGCTTGTCGCTGTCTAAGAGTTAACAATGGGACTCTAATGTAGGTTTACTACTGCATATTGGCTTTATATTGTATTTATTTATTCAACGAGGATGCATTAAATTGTATGACTGACATTGACAAAAAGCCTCTAAAAAATTAGCTGGTGAAAATTTTGCAATGCAGGTTTTGCTTTTAAAAACCTAAAATTCGATAGCGGGCAATGGAGAAATTTTGCGCACTACATNTTAGCTGGTGAAAATTTTGCAATGCAGGTTTTGCTTTTAAACACCTAAAATTCGATAGCGGGCAATGGAGAAATTTAAGTTCTCTACTGTACAGATGCAAAGCTGTTGGATATATTTGCAAAGCTTTTAGTGGCATGTTTTCCTCTCTGCGGCACTTCTGTAGCTCCATAACTCTGTCCTTTCCCCAGAAACTCAGACCGGGAGCAAGGCCTCCCTTGGGCCCACTGTAATTAGTTCATTAGTCCTGTGTAATGAAATCGGCCAAGACTGTGTCAACGTGTCCAGGGGTGGCAGTGTGCTCGTATCTTTCTCTCACACCATGTCCTAACCAGGTGTGACTGGATAAAGCTACGAGCGATAAAAGCTATCTCTTCCTTGTTAATTTAAACAAGCAAACAGCAGCAGGGCATTTTGTCCTGCTTCATTCTACTACCACAGTGAAATTTCTTTGGCCTGCTCCACACAACAGTGCATTAAATATAAAATATATCCTAACTGGATGAGGTTGCAGCAGTTTAATACACAATGCAGATGTCATATTTCCTATTTTAGAAGTGGGCATTATTGGCATCCATCAAGTTTATCCATCGGCATCTGTAATTTTTTGACTAGGAAATGTGCCAGCAAATTACTCAAAGACTGAAAGAGCCGCCATGATTGCAGTGCTGTCCTGCTCACAGCCTGTCACTGTCAGAGACTGTCTAGTGTCCCTGGTAAGGTCTTGAGGGAACCAGTGAGCTTTGACTTTTTGCCCAGAGCTGTCTGTTTCCATCCTGGAAGCCTTTAGACACTGTGCATGACTTGGGACAGGTCAGCACTTTGATAGCTGTCATCAGTTCTTTAAGTTCATATGGCTGCATTTTTTTTTAGTAGGGCTTGCTAAGGCAACATCCCTGTTACTACTGTACCATATATCATTTTATACTACTAAACTTCAGCATATAACTTATCCCACTCTGTTTGTCTGTTTCCAGGGTTTATTTGTCTTGGATTTAAATTACAGCTGTATAATCTCCAGCTATTTTTCCACATTTTCATTGTAAAGTAAAAAATTGTTTATATACTTCAGTTCATAAGATTTTTTTTAAAGAAAATAAAATATTTTTGTTCACAACTGACAGTAACAGTGTAATAATATTGCACAATATTTGTTTTTACTGTATTTTCTATCAAATAAATGCAGACTTGTGAGCATTAAAAAAAATCTAAACAACCCCAAACTTTTGAACGACAGTGTGAACAATTAAATTCATTTTTATACATTTAAAAAAGTGTATATATTTAAACAATTATATTTTAAAACTTAAAAATAGAAATAGAAAACCATAAATTTTAATTTTGCTTAGTAGACCGAAGCAATATTGTTTGCCTCATGTTATTATGTAATTATTCAAATAATGTAGCAAGAAGTGTTTTTATTAAAATAATTAAAGAATGTCTGCACTTTTTGAACCTTTTAAAAACATTTGTATATTAATATATGTATGAAGTGTATCCACAGAGATGTGAAGAGAGGGCGGTGTTGTTCTTGGCTGGTCTTTGGAGTAACAAGGACCAATTTGCATTTTGACCTGCAGTCACAGCAGCTCTGGTTTGTTTCAGTTCTCTAGCACTGCTGTTGCTTTATTATTGAGCTCTGTGCTCTCGCTGGGTCCGGTTGATGTGAGTGGAGCCTGACTCTGCCTGTAATGAATCTTAATGACACTAAACGAATGTTCAGTGTGTGTTTTGTCTTAATGTATGGCTGCTTAGCCTCAAGAGCTCTGAGGCTTTTGTAATTAGCTTTGCTAGCTTGAAATCTATGCTGGAGGGCACGACATCACAAGTCAGCACTAATCGAGGAGAGATTTAGAGCTGTCAGTCAAACATAAAACTGTTGCTCAGGATAACCTGGTCCCATCAGATTCAACTCTACCCAAGGTCACAATGAAATTGCAAAGCATCTTGATGCGACATACTGTTAACTTCCTCGAACCTGAAATCTGCCACCTCCGTTAAGCTCTTATAACAGTGTAAACACAGAGTTGCTTATCTTGCTGCTGCTCCTGATGGCTTTAACTGTCTCCAGGAGTCCATTTGAACAGTGTGATGCTGCTTTCTGCCCATCTCCCTGATTACATTTCCCTGCACTACGGCTTCCTGTCATGCTGGACGAACTTAAGAAATATTAATGGGCTCCATTGGGGTGATTGCTTTTGTGGGAGAGCAGGGGGCCTGCTCCAAACTGTCACTCTGGCTAATTTCATTGCCTAGCCTTTTAGCCCATGGCAATGACAGAGCCTTGGCCGGCTTGTTGTTGTGGTGTGTATGTGTGTGGCTTTGTGCAACTGTTCCCTGGTCTCCCTCAGACCCCACCCTCCATATGCCTTAATGTAATCAGCCTGCCAGAACAGAGTTCAGTCGTTTCAGATTGCATTTTTTTTCAATATTAAATACTTGTGTGAGACCGAGAGACACAATCTGCGTTTCTCCAAAGTATAGAGGGAAAATGTAGAAGATACAGAGTTAATCAGTCATTGTTTCAGGGCGAAATTGGTTGGTAATGTCTTGCTGTGACTAAGTCTATATGTAAGGGTTTTATTTTTGTGGCGATGGCCACTTCTCTATTCATTATCCTGCTTACTTTAACTTTGAACTAAAAATAAAAAAAATTGTTGTTTTGTTTTATTGTTAGTGTAGTGTAGTGTGGGTTAGGGTTAGGGAAATCTGATCGCATCTGAATATCTGTGATTGCGGATACTGTACTGTCCCAACATTTAGTTTTTTTTTTTTTTTAACTTGAGCTACTGTTTGTTCACCAATCTTCAACATGCTGCACTTTTCTATTTGGATTGTTTCGGAAAAAAAATAAATAAATATATAAAATCACCAAAATTGACCAAAAGTAAAATGACCAAATTAGTAAAATGACTAAAGAGAGCCAAATCATGGAAACTTCTAAGACTGGCCATTTTAACATCCGCGTGCAATAAAGTAGTTTTTTTACATAAGTAGCCAATTATATAAACTTGTGAAGGTTATTTATAAAAAATGACAAATATATCAATAAATGTTTAATTAAAATATGCATATAAATCATACATGATGCACATTAATACATCTGTCTGTAAAAAAAACTGTCAGTCAAGTCTGTCAGTCCCATCTGAATCGGTACAAGAAATCACTTACCTCAGGTGACAAGAATTATTACTCCGATATCATTTAGAAAACTAGTCCTGTCGAAACAGGGTTTTATCTAGCTCTTTGTGTTCTATACTGCTTTCTTGTTCCATCCAACTGATGCTGCTGTTTATTGGATGGCAATTTTATAGAAACATCACAAACTTGCTTTGATATAAAAGTTTGCAGTTGTTCATAATTTTATTAGCAAAAAAAAAAATAAAACCCTAAAGCAATCTTACAACAGAAAATAATTTAAAATGGTGTTATTCGAGATAGACAAGGGAAAAGTGTCTGAAGTAGAACTACTGAAATATGAATGGGGAATCGGACAGCTAAAGGCATCTAAGAACAGCTTCAGTGATAATAATCAGAGTATCTAGTTCTGTTGCACAATCACAGTGCACTTCTCGCTAGTGTAGAGACAAATAAAACTTAGGCTGTGCTCCGAAGCCCCCAAAGTACTGTCCCAAAAGTCTACATTGAGTTATTTTGTTTTAAGCATCCTCAGTCTGGCTTTGCCTTGTATATTCTGTCTTCAGTGCAGAGCTGTAGATAATAGGCATGGAGATTTCTATGGCACGCTCTCCCTCCTGCCACACATAACGCAGCTGGGTTCAGTTCCCCTGAACACTATCACACATACATACCATCCAGATATCAGGCAGCGCTGCTTTGCTCCACAGCTAATCAGATTTGGCAACGAGTGTAGATACTCACTTCATCTTACACACACAAGCTAACAAGATTTAGTCCATCTACAGTGCTTGAAGGCTGATGTATCCATACCTGAGTTCAGTCAGAGCAGTGGGAATGCACTGATGAGCACTTCAGGCTTGTTATGGAGAGAGAGGGGAGAGGACTACAGAGGTCAAGAGAGAAGGAGAGATGCACTTTTTCTGACAGCACAGGGAAAAGTGATCTCAAGTTGACATGAAAAGCAGGAAAACTGCCATATATGAAGCCTCCAGGCGTATCAAGCTGGTATCGGTGGAGTTGCTAATTAAAAAGTAGGCTCGTGTTTTGCTAAGGCTGCACTTTGAGAAGTTGCTGTGTTAATATTCTGCAGATGGGTCAGGAGGACGTGAAGGTTCCCTGGCTCAGTCTTCCACTGATGTGAGGAGACAGATGTCTCACAGACACGCTCTGAATACAGCTACAGCTCACTCTCTCACTCTCTGTCCTCATAATTTTACCTGCTGTTTCTCTCCTGCTCAGAACACTGTTGAATTTGTTCTGTTGTCTAATATGTTTCTCCACTTTTGTCCAGTATCCCTGCAGTAATAAGAGCTTATTTCAGTGGGAGGCTGAAGTTTTTTAAGTGTACTTGAAATGAGTTGTACTCTCAGCCAGAGACTGGACTGAAACAAGAATAATTCTCATTTTCTGAACCAACATGTCTTTAACAGTCCATTGACAGCCACAATTAAAAGAATAGCTATCATATTTGTGACCCTGGGCCACAAAGCCTATCATAGGGGAATTATATCTGGAATAAATAAGCTTTTCATTGATGTATGGACCATTAAGATACAACTATTTAAAAATCTGGAATCTAAGGGTGCAAAAAATCAAAATATTGAGAAAATCGTCCTTAGGAATGCATATTACTATTTATGGTTAGAAATTTACAAAATATCTTCATGGAACATGATCTTTACTTAATATCCTAATGATTTTTGGCATAAAAGAAAAAAAAACATAATTTTGACCCATAAAATGTATTTTTTGGTTATTGCTACAGATATACCTGTGCGACTTGTGACTGGTTTTGTTGAGAAGATAATGTATTGTGTATGTGTAACAGCTGTTGTAGATAACTTAATTGGTAGTTACTGTATATTATAAATATAAATTAAAAATTAGCCATGTTTTGCATAACCACAAAGGAAACAAAACAAAAGTCTGTTCAAATTCAGCCTAGCCCTAATCTGTTGCATTAATATGAAGGAATCTTCTGTGCTGGTTTTGAGTTACGTATTGCATTGTTATTTTATGGATGAAGGAAGTGGTCATAACCTTCATGGAGAGGTACTGGTAATTTTTGTTGCCAGGGCATTATTCATTTTTCCATGTTTTTATTTCTTACTGTGTACTTGAAAAGCTCTACCAGCAGCTACCTAATTTCTACTGGTTTGTTTTTTCAACTGGTATATCCCCACCCCTATATTTTATTCATCCTTTTTTTCTGTATGGTGATTAGCAACACGGAAATCACTTCCAAGTTACTGCTGTGATGATATGCTAAATTTAATTGTTTTTGTGTTTCACTGTTACAGTACACTTCTGATTTCAATGCTGAGCTATTTGAAAGTGACAGCTAAGCCAGATGAAAGAAAACATGGTGTCAACAGAATGTGCTCACTACCAAACACTTGCTTTGTGTAATTGGATGAGTTGAATCCGTAAGGATCAGTACGGCACGTGGCCTCTGTCCATACACCCACACTGTTAATGGATGGTGGGCCCTGTAAACACATGCCATAATTGAATTTAATGGCTTATCTAAAAGCCATTGTTTGAGTTGGCTATTTATCTGTCAAGAATGCTAATGTGCTGCTCAGATTTTGTTTTGATATAAAAATTTAACTCTCTACACATCAAATGAGATTTTAAAAGGGCTCCATAGAAAATTTGAGTGAAAAAAAATTGCTCTGGAACAATACTTATTGTAAATGACTCATTTTAAATTTAATCCGACATATTTCTAGTTAGGGATGTGCGTCTAACATCAGTGTTGTAATAGAGTACAGTAGCTATAACAGCACTATTATTATTTAGACATTTTATCTTCATAGATCACTCTGTGTTTCTCCAAAATAGTATTTTAATTTAAGTGTGTGCATTGGATATTTGCACTAGAGAGGAGACAGATGGAATGGCCTTATTCTGTCTGTCCTTTCTGTCCCGTGGGTCTTCCGGACCTGATATCAGTTGTCTTTTCTCAGTCCAGCTAACAGTAGGCATGCACTGCTCGAAGGTAAATCTAGCTGTGTGGAATATTGGTTCAATTTTGCCATCTAGTGGTGTTTTTTGCCTTCAGTATGTTTAATGTTTTATACAGGCCATTGTTTCACTTAATGATTAGCTGAATCATATTGAATAATAAAGAGAAAAGTCTGTTCAATCAAGTTCAATCAAGTTAAACTATGTAAATATGGCTCATGCAATATGACCAGAATTTAATTGTGGTGGTTGAATTGTGCCACCTGGTGGATGGTTTTAGAGTCTGCATCAAATTTAGATTTCCATGATATGCACAAGTTATGTTATTTGTGTAATAATTGTGACACACACGTCTTAGAATTCATGTCATAGTTAATTTTCTATTCTTCTCTTTCTTTATTTCAGAAGGAGCTGAGTCTTCCCAGAAGAGGCAGTTTGTAAGTACTCAAATTTCTTATTTTTCTTGTGGATAGAGAAATCTATGGTCTATTGTGAACAATCAGACCTTGGGAAATTATATTACAAATGTTGTGAATAGGATGCTATGCCCATTCAGCAAAGATTTGTTTAGTTCTGGTCATCTGTAATAATTTAACTTTAGGACATGTGCGATTTAAATCTGTTTTAAAAGAGTACAGCAGGGAAAATACAGGAAACATTTGTGTGAAATTCTTTATTGTTGCATGCACAGACTAGAATTAAAAACTAGAAAGCTAACGACAGTAAAAAAGGAATTAAAGGACTGCGTAATCAGTTATGTATTATTCATGTTGCAGTTGCTTTGTTTTGCTTGTGACAAGTTCACAGTCACAGATCAACATTTGACTGGTAAATATTAAGTATGTATAGTTCAGCACAACACTGCTGTCTGATTAGCATTGCAGAATCATGATTGATTATCTAGAGCAAATTCAACTAACCTTTAGAGAAAACCTAAATATTTTCAAGTAATTTATTTCAGACTAGTTTCTGCGTCTGTATATTGCCTGATAAGGCAGCATGTTTAATGTTTCACACACTGCTGTATCAGTAGGGTTAGCATTCCTACTCGATCACAGTGTCAACACTGTTTACTGCACATGGACGGGGTCACAGGGGTCGTAGGTGACTGGTAGGGCAGTGACAGGCAGATTACTGCAGGCCTTTTCCAACAGCTGAGTATTTCTGTTCCTGTTCTAACACACCTATCTATATCTTCCTTTCTATTTATTTTTAACTCCGTGCCAGCAAAGAATGTGCTTTTTACAGCCAATCATAAGAGAGTGCAATATCAGCATCATGCGATTAGTGGATGGCAGACAATATTTTGGTGTTATATTTTTGGTGTAGTATTGAGACACTGCAAAGGGAGTGTGTGAGCAAACCGTTATTGTGTTCTTTCTTATACACGTTCAGGGTTTTGTCGCCTTTGTATAGCTCAGAGTGACTGGCAGGGCCATGCAGAATGCTGGCTATTGTGAGGGTTCACGGAGTTTGTTCCACCCGCCACGGGATTACAGGACTTAATCGAATCAAACCTTCTATTCAGCCACACTGCTTGTCGGAGAAATCTCATTTTAGCACTCATTCATGCTCTCATTCATTTAGGGTTTTGGTACTTTGTGACTCACCCTCTTGTATTCCTTCTTTTCCGTCTCACCTTTTCACTTGGTGTGGGAACGCTGTAAAGAGGAAATGAAATTATTTATTCTGTAATTATTTACTCATCCTCATGTCAGTTAAAACTTGTATGACTGATTTTATTCTCTGGAACACATAAGGAGATGTTTAACAGAACGTTCACATTGCGTTTGTCCACACAGTTAAAGCAAGTTTATGAAACCTTTATCAAGCTCAACAAAGAATGAAAGAGCACCATAAGGTTACTGTATGTTTTATGTCATCTAATGCCCAGTAATCTATAAAAACATGACTTATTTATATTATAATTATTAATAATAAAAACAATGACTATTATTATTAACACTATTATTTAAAAAAAATCAACACTGTGAAATGTAATCTTAAGAAAACGTCAAATTGAATATAAATTTTTCATATTGTATATTATATGTTATGTAGTGAAATTAAGTAAATCATGACAGAATTTAGTTTTTTCTAAGTAAATTGTCCTTTTATGCATATATACAAAGAGCTTTAGCTCTTGTCTTAGTGTAATTGTATTATGCTTTCTTGCAGCAATAATCAGTGTTGATATGCTCAGGCTTAAAGTTTGTGTTGGTGTTTTTCTGCTCTTTGATCCTCTCTATTGTCTCCTTGGGGCTACATTTAGCCAAAAGCATTTGCCTGGGAACAGTGGATAGGACACCGATATTTTCTTGTTTCCCAGAACTGTGTGTCCAGAGATGGGCCGGTGTGAGGTAGGGGCAACAGCTGCACCTCCCCCAGGGTCTTGTGATATCATGAGAATGCTCTGTCCCTCATTACTCAGTGTGTTTGTGTGTCTCTGACTCTTTTGCCAACATATACACACACACACACTATCAGTCAAGTTCGGAGGAGAGTGAAGCTTCTTCTAATTTGCCTTTAATTTAGATCGTCACACTCTTCACATTTTTTTTTCGTGTCATGGTACTTCACAGTCCTCAGACGGAGAGAACGCTCCTGGACATAACTTTTAGAGGGTTGTCGTTTAACAGCAAAAACTGTCATGACCTCAGTTCATACAGAAGTGGATATTTTCTCTGGCTGTGGACAAGCTGAGACTTGAATGCACATCGTGATTTGACAGTTGATGGTTCTGATGAAGATAAAGGAAGTATGGCTGGAATTGTTGAAACTTTCATAATCAGAGTTGATAGTTTGGCAGCAGACTTTTACAGTATGCAATGTAGTGCTTTTGCAACCGTGATAAACCTGTCACTGGAGACGCTTTCCTGTTTAACTTCTAAGTAAAATACTTTGTTGCATATCCAGCTGTTATACTTATGAATATGAAGAAAAGAAAGGAAAGACTTGGAGCCCCCAACCTGCACTTACAGTAAGAGTTGATTCAGATCTTGTGGTAGGGCTGCACGATTTGAGGAAAAAAATTGAATTGTGATTTTTCTGATAACAAAATAAGAAAAACAAACAAAACAAAAACATCCTCAAGGTTTGCTAAGCTTGTGTGTAGGGCTACAAAATTAGTATTTATATTTATAAATGTGAACATTAAAAATGTTATTGTTTTATTATTACTATTCACTGTAAAATGAGTAACAAATAAATATAATAATAAAATAATAATAATTTAATTTTATAGTACTTCTGTGAAAATACAGTACTAATATTTATGACTGTTCTCGTTTCTCTACTTTTTTAAATGTTAAACCATCAAGTATTTAATTTTGACAAAAAGCTGCAGGGAGCTCTTAAATCTTTTTTCTTTTGTTGACAGTAGCTGGTTATATAAGCACTTCTCATTATATTTCAGGAGAGCACTTAATAAGCGACCTAAACTCACAGCAGATGAGTTCATGTTGAGCGTCATTTACTGCAAACCAAGCCACTCTGAGACACTGAAAACACTGGATCATGAGCTACACACATGTAAAAGTATACAGTGCCTTGCATCACTTACAAACACGCAGCACATATATTCATTTCATTAAATCACAGCATCTGCTATTTGATATGCACACTAAGCTATATCGCAAATACAACTTTATTTTGATTAATCATGCAGCCCTGGTACAAGCCCACAAATTTTGCTTGTGAACCTTAATTCTTTCCTTATTCTTAAACTTTC
>SCHK01368489.1:0-18961 GCA_004124795.1 Poropuntius huangchuchieni | reverse complement strand
AATCATGCAGCCCTGGTACAAGCCCACAAATTTTGCTTGTGTTTGTTTACAGAACCTTAATTCTTTCCTTATTCTTAAACTTTTACTTGAGTCCAACTAACTGTCACTCATTTCTGAAATGCATGAACTTTATCCGTTGAGGTTTCTAAACATGACCACAGCATTAGCTTTACACAAACAGACCGCAGACTCTGACCTCCTTGACGGTTAAGCACCAGGTTTCCTCTTTCTCCCTCTCTCAGTCTGTCTGGGAACCTGATGCCTGCTTTCGCCTCATGCTCTGAGTAGTGGCTGAATTTCTAGCTCTCTTCTGGTTGATTGACAGCCACAGTGTGTAGCTCAGTTTACAGCCTCCAAACACAACCCATCAGAACGGCAGAAAGACTCAAGCAAAAGGAAGTCTTTACTCAGCAGAATATGTGTTAGTTTGTGCATGATTCAGTCATGTCAAAGACCAGCTTTTGCCAGGTCAGCTTCTTTTGCCCCTTCCGCTCCACTCTGAGAGAACATCTGTGTCTTGGCTGGCTGAAACAGCTCCCTGTTGCCTGAAAACCAAGTTTTAGTCTAGTATGGTGGTACATGTTCAATTCCAGACTGAGTTCCCCTTAGTATTTAGAACTCGGTTAGTTTTATCCTTTAAGTTTTTTATAACATTAACCCTTGTTTTTTTTTAAAAAACGAGGCTTAAGGCAAGTCTCAGTNTCGGTTAGTTTTATCCTTTAAGTTTTTTATAACATTAACCCCTGTTTTTTTTAAAAAAACGAGGCTTAAGGCAAGTCTCAGGCTGATGATACACGGGGCAACTTGCTTGGCCACTTTCCCATTGAGAATGGGTAACAAATTCTATCTGGATGCTTTAGATCGGTCACGAGCCTTGTGGTTGCCTGTTGACAGCAACATTGCCCAAAACTAAGTCCTAAGTCCTGTTCACATTTAAGATGTCAAAAAACAAACAAAAACAAAAAAACAATGCATTTGAATGGATTCCTGAAAAATGTATTTATGTATGTTGCATAGGTGCAGATGTGTTATATAATAAAGCTAAACTATATAACAAAATATAACATTTTCCACAGAAAAATCTAAGATTTTTGTGTGTTTGAAACTATTATTTATATGATGATATGCCTTATCAGCAAGCAGAGCATAGGGAAGCAATGTGTTAACTAAAAAAATAATTGCTAACAAATCTGAATGCCTATTTTACAGCTGTATCATTAGCTGTATAATTGTTTTACATTTTGATGTATTCCTATATTACTCTGTCATACTATTTTACTTTAACAATTTCATTCTATTAGTCTGAAAACGTATTTTTCATATTTTAGTGATGGGTTTTATTTTGCATGAAATCTGTTTTAAAAACTTATCATATTCTTGCTTCATTCATATATTCAACAGTTCCTTAAGCCAACAAACAAAGATGTATGGCTTGCACAGTAAATAGATTTGTTGTGGAAAAATCTTTTTGCTATTTGCATTGTGTTGTAGTCACACTTAGTGCGACTAAGCGATAAGACTAAATAGCGAATAAAAAGTTTTACAGAACTATGCAAATAGCCAGATGGGTCAGTACTGTGGCATGGTTGTACAAAGATCTGATTCTAGATTCGAAGTCAGGGCCTGGTTAAGTCCCGGGTCCCATTCCCATTGTTTTTCCATTAACCCCGAAGTCTTTTCCAAAGAGTTGTGCTCTGTCTAGCTGTTTAAAAGGAAGAGCACATCCTGTGTGTTGAGTGTTATTTCTGCACCAGACTAAGAGCTACTGGGTGCTGTGATAGAAAACAAGATCCTGTCCCCCAACCTTGTATTTTCCCATTTTGTGGAAGTTTTGATGTGGGAGAATGGAGTCTCTCCTTTCTCTCTGCTTGAGAATGTTGCCTAAAGGCAGGGGAGGTAGACCCTGACAGAACTGTCATCCTGTTCTAGTGCCAACCAGCTTTAGCTTGAGAGTGCGTGTGCTGAAACAGCCTGTCAGCAGCATCTCTCAGGAATACCAGGGCAACTGACTGTCATACAAACAGCTCAAAACAGGATCTTGTTTTACCGCATGTTTTCTGGGAGTCTGTAGACATGGAACTGAGAGGTAGGAATAGTTTAATTCACACTGTGTTTGAAGTGTGGACATACACTGAGACAGAATCTTTGACAGTGTGATATTAAGCCTTTGCCTTGGTCATGTTTATGAACTGCCGTAGGTCGTCCTACCTTTCCTTGCCCTTCACAAGGACAAACACTCAAAGCTTTTCCTTTTTTTTTTTTTTTTGTAACCACTCACATTACTCCTTGCTCTCCTCTCTTGCCGTATTCACTTAAAAGAATCTGGCC
Organism: Poropuntius huangchuchieni; assembly: GCA_004124795.1. NCBI lineage: Eukaryota > Metazoa > Chordata > Actinopteri > Cypriniformes > Cyprinidae > Poropuntius > Poropuntius huangchuchieni. The sequence continues at coordinate 16,633 of SCHK01368489.1, read as the reverse complement.
AACTGCTCAGTACCGTTGTCATGGCAACAGCAGCCTCTTGCAGCATCTCCTCTCCCCTACCACCTCCCCCTCTGCTCTCATCCTCCCGTCCCCGGGTGGACCCGAGGGGCCTGCGTCCGCCCCTGTCCTTGCCCCCAGCGCCAACCCCTTCTTCTGGAGGTAAGGTTATGATGTTAGAGTGCTCTTGCACTTGCTCCTGATCCAACCTCCTTTTCAACAGCATGCTGGATAACTAGGCATTGTGCGGTTCCTGTTTCATCTAATAGGTTTCCTAATGGGGTGGTATGGTTTAGTGGCTAAATGCTTGTGGCGGGTAACTGAAGGGTGCATGTACCAGCATTGTGCCTTCAGAACTGTGCCCTTGAGCAATGCACTTAACCCCAGCTTACTCAAGGGGATTGTTCATGTTATAAATATACTATGTCACTTTTGATTAAAGCATAAGAGTTTTTCTGTGTGGACACGTTTCAACAGTCATTAGTATCGTAAATGCTCCAAAGTTTTTTTTAAATTTAGATTTTTTTTTTTTTTTTTAAAGTTTATTTATAACACTATACTTCGTATTATATCTCATCTGCATCAAATTACAACAACAACAAAAAAAAGGGGGGTGGCGGTAAATTTAACATTGTTCTCTTTTATGATGACTGCCGTTATCTCTCAGCAAATGGGCAAATATGTATTTGTGGTACTCTCCCATTCACTGCTCTCGAAGTTTACCCAACTATGACAACTTCTGCTGCTGAGAAACCCAGAAAAGTGATAAATGTCTGTTGGCTACTTACTTATTAATAACTGTAGGGTGATTATTCTGTCAGGGCCAGTTTCTGCTACTATGGATGGATGAATATTTGCTTGTTAAATGGTTTAAGGTTTTGGGTATAGTGCAGTACAATATAGTGCAATTATGATATAGTGCAGTACCATTAGGCGATATATATTTATTATTTATGATATAATAAAATAATTTTGTTGACGATATGTAAGTAAGCAACATTACAGTGATTTCAGTTTGGCCAAGAAACTGAAAAAAGCACAAATGTCAGGGCATATCAGAACTTCTTCAGGGCCCAAAAACACCCTCAAAGCTCTCTTGTGTTAGTTAAGTGAAGAAGTGAGTAGAAAACATAACTTTACGTTTTTTGCCTAAATTTTTGCGGATTTGTCTAGTTCATTTTTTTTGTGAATATTTTAAATCTATTTGGCTACCGAAATAAGTTGAAACATTACATAAAGTCATAATATTACAAGAATAATCTCATGATGAACCTTTTATGGGAATAAAGTATGATTTAACTAATTAATCATATGCATTTTTTGCATCGATGAAGCTGCTGCGTCAGCGGCCTTTTGCTTAGGCTTGTTTTTATTTAACTTAGCTCTAAAGCATGGGTAGGATTTTAAGTCTTATGCTCACCAAGGCTGCATCTCTTTATCAAAAATAAAGTAAAAATAGTAATATTGTGAAATATATTTCAGATATAAATTAACAATGTAAAAGCTACTTACAATCTTTGCTCAATAAAAGTATGAATTCCTTTATTGACCCCAAACATTTGAATGGTAATGTAGTTTTTAGCACCATAGCCTAGCCTTATTGAGCAGATAATTTAGAGCAAATGTACTTGCCAATAAGTTTTGATATGGTTTGTGAAAGCCCTGCTCATTAACAACGAGTGTGTGTACCTGTCTGTGTGTGTGTGTCTAATGCCTGTGGAGCAGAATGAGAGTGATTCTGCACTAATGAGCTGCTCTGGAATGTTAGAACACCATGTTCTGTCCCAATTGACTGTGTGTGTGTGTGTGTGTGTGTGTGTGTGTGTTCACCTTGATCCCTCACTGATCTCTTGTTTGATGACACAAATTGCTGAGCACAGTCTGCTCTCGGTCGTTTTTAACTTGTGGGTTAAGAATATCTTCGTTCACAATGTAGGAACACAATGTGTGCATGTTTTTTGCATTGCAAGGTCACATTTTAGGATATTTAGAGAGCACAGTGATCCTCAAGATCAGCGTGGAAACTCTGACCTTCCATTCACATTCAGTAAAGCTTGAGGAAATCATTACAGTCTTTGTTTTTTTCACGCACAACTATTTTCTTGCCTTCCTTTGCCCTGTCCATCCTCTATTGATCAGGATCACAATAATAGAAAATGTTCAAAATGATTTTCATTTCCCTTGAAGCCTCATTTCCCCTGTGTATTGACTTGATGCACCAGACATCATTTCCCATTTCTAAAAGATGTTATCGTATGAGTGGAAAGGCTGTGTTTTGCAGTTCCCCACAGGTTTAGACCTACAGAGAAGCTGCTGGAAATCAAGTCTTAAAACCTTTCAGAGCTCAACTCAACAGGACATCCAAGAGAGAGGCAGGGAACTGTTCCAAAGGCTGCTTCTTATTTCCTTTCTCCATCGCTGGGTCTTTCCTCTCTATACACACACACACTCAATTTTCTTTTTTTCCCCAATTTTTTTTTTCCAAATGTGAATGAAAGCTCCTTTTTGTTATATCTAAACTTACTGTTTCTCTCTTGTGATACTCTTGCTCTTTCCAACTATACCCAATATTAACAAATTAAATTAACCACAATTGACTTATGAGGTTCAATGACCCTGTTCAGATCACTTTATCTTGGATGGTCATCTACTGATGAGGCATATAGTAGATATGGTGTAAAGAGTTCAAGAATTGCTCTAAACACCTCATCTTTTTATAGTCATTTCTTATCTGATTCTTTCTGTTGAAGAATGTGGCAGTAAATTTCACAGAAAGCTTTCTATAAAATGTCATGGGTTAAAAGCTTATTGAATACAGTTGAATAAGAACTTTAATTTGTGTGTTTACAGGGTTACATGCTACATTGAACTTACCGCTGTGGTTGGTTTTTGTGATTTTATTTATTTTTTTATGGGGGTTGGGGTATTGAATCAATTTATTGTTGATTGAGTTTGGTTTTGTAACTGTGTAAAGTCCATCAATTATGGAATGAGTTCAATTAATCTATAAAGCAGCTCTATCATCACCTCAGTTCAGCTCTCATACAGTAGTGTCTGTGCAGTCAAATAATATTGAAAAATTAAGTGTTCCCAATTAAGCAAGCCGAAAGGCGACAGTGGCAAGGAACTCAAACTCCATCAGTGACAGAAATGGAGTAAAAAAAAAAAAGTCCTCTGTTCCTCATTGGGCATGTAATGGCATATAGAAACTAGATAGTCATACCATCTAGCTTCTTAATTGCCAATTTAGCAGTCTCTATTGTGGCATAATGGACAAAATCATAGCCTTTTGGTTCACCATTACTGTTTCACACCACTTGGCTTAAAAGAACTTTCCCAAAGCACAAGAGAGTGTTGTATAGGGCAAGGTCATCGATGTCCCTTGAGAAGCCCTTAACAATTATGTTACCAGTTCCAATTACCAGTTACCAAAAAGTAATTGTGTTGAGCCCACATGATACGCATGGATTTGCCCAAGAGCTCAAAAAAAAATCAAAGTATCTACAGCATTTTTAGCGTTGTGACAGTGTACAAAAGTAACAAAACCAAACCAACGAGAGAGGTTGGTTGCTTTGTTTCTGCACACTTGGGAGGAAGGTTAAAAGCAACACCTGTTTGGTCAGTCACGTGAGCACAAATTACCCACAAGCAAAGGGCCCGACTGGTCTCTTGTTGACAGTTAACCTCACCTGAACTGTAGGAAGTGGTCATTTTGACTCTTCTTTTGTCAGAAAGCTCTCGGTACAAAGCAAATCACTGTGAAGAACTCACAATGGCTGAGTACAAATCGGATGAGTAAATAAATAATTACAGAAAAAGTATTTCTGGGTGAACAGTAGCCAGGTGTTTTACTTATTCACTTTTATTTATTTCAATGTTGATTGCTAGAAAATACATTTAAGACTAGGTAAAATAAAACAAAAATAAAGATATAGTCTGTACTTAAATTGAGATTCCAAAATTGATAATTAAGAGGTCCTTAAGGTTTAGTAACTTTATTTCAATGACCATTTCTGAGGGGGAAAAAGGAGTCAGAAATTTTTGATTCCTAGATGCATCGCGATGCATACATGGACGATTCTGAATCAATACACAAATGTCAAAAAAAAAAAAAAAAAAAATTTTTTATTCTGAATGTTAATTGATAACGTGATGTTGGCAGAACGCAAAAGGCGGAACTGTAGCGCCCGGACAGTCTGTGGCTTGGCTTATAAAAAAATATATATTTTACCAATATTCCATGTAGTCTCCTAATTAATAACAATGATCAATAAAGCTATTTGAACAATAATAATAATAATATTATCAAGGGTCTAATAAGATATGTCATATATCTATTATTTTGCCAGTGGTTCAGAATACGCTTAAGTCTATATTAATTTGCTACAAGTATGCTTTTACAGGCACATGTTTCATTTCCTGTTGGTGACTTGCCAAATCACTTCCATTAGTTTTATTAATAAAAGATCTCGGAAGTAAATCCATTATGGGTCATTGCAGATACTTTGCTTTAATAGTCAAACAGTGAGAAAATCTGCTTTTGTTTACTGGTTTTGTACCAGTACTGAAAATGCAAATGTTACATTTACAAATACATATCGGTAGATATTTCATACTGGTATTAGCCATTATTTGTTTTATTGAATTATTCTATGTTATATAATAAAACTATACATTCAAAAATGTATTCATTTAAACAGTTATTGCCATTGCTCTGATTACGTAGGTCAATATTGGGCACCAATAACATAAGGGCTTTCATCCAATTTGAAGTGCATATTTTATATTTCATTTATTCATTCGTTCATTCATTTGACTGCTATGGAAACATAGGAATGCTTCTTACTTGACACCACCTATATTTAGCTATTACCACTTTTTTGACCAATGACAATACCATGAGCTCAAGGGAGGCCAAAGAAGTGTTCCTCTGAAGCTTAATCAGTTGGTGTCACTGTTGGACTGTTGTTTTAGCAAAATGAGTGTTTAATACTTCTGTTTTGTAAAATGTAGTTTTATTTATTCATTTATGTATTTATTTATTTTTTGTTTTTTTGGTTTTTCTCTTGCTTCTGCAGAGAAATCACCGTCAAATATACAGTGTCAGCACTGTTGCCTGCTGTTATGTTTGTTTGGTGTGTATGTACGTGCGTGGTATTGGGTGGAGGTGTTTTCTCTCTAGCTGTTTGGTCTTTGATGTTTGTCTGAAGCGACTGAGCCCATGTTGTCGGTTAGCTCAAGGTGACACAGTGCTGCTATGCCTGCCTGCATCTACCCTGCTGCAAAACTGCTCACACATATGCACACATATGCTTTCAACCTGCCTTGCTTGTCTCATGATTCCTCATTTTTCATTTCTTCAGTTGAGTCCTTTGACCTCATGGACTAATGATGAAACAGTTTGGACTATACAGAAAAATCTCTCTTATGCTCGTACCATTTGACCGAATAATCCTGCGCATATGTGTCTGTGTGTGTGCGCACACTTTAATCTCCTGTCATTCTGTCACTTTCTCCAGGGATGCTATATTGAATACTGACAAATCCAGCCATTTCTAGTTGACAGATCATTTAGCATTAAAACATATCACTATTTTTCACTCAATTTTTAGTTTTACTAACAGCCTCTGACACTTGCAGTCTAACAATAATGTCCAGTAATATTACTGTTGGCTGTATCTTTATACATGCACTGCTGTGTGTTTGAGTTAGAGAGAGAGGGAAAGAGAGGAGGGAGGGTGTAGAGGAGAGAGAAAGAGAGAGAGAAAAAGCACATGCCAGCATCTCACGATAGCTGTAGTAGTGTCACAGGTTGCCGGCAACAGCAGCAGCTTTAGGAACATCATCTAGTGCTTGCTATCAGAGAGGAAACACGCTCATTTAGCCAGCTGTTGTTCCTTCTCCGGCGCTTTATCGCAATTGATCTCTGGATGACAGCCATGTTAGTGCACCGATATCATGTCTGATTCCTTCTGGACCGTTCTCTCCAATTTCTCCCTGCCGGAGAGAAGCATGCTCCGCCGATCCAAGAGGTACAAGCTATCCATTTTCATCTCTTGTTTTCTTTTCTGTCTTTTCTTGATAGTCAGGTAACTTGTTTTGTTTTTTTCAGTCATATGAGCTGTAATTGATGGCATGCTGCAGGCTGTCTTGAGGTTTTGCTTATGTATGCTCTGTGATTTTCCTCCCTCTTTTTTTGCTGGATTTCTGTGGTCATGCTCATTTCAGACCCATCGTACTATGTTCCTTCGTCTTGGTCAGTGTGCGTAAAAGTAACGACCGCCCTTCAGCCAGGGGCGCAAATTATGACGTGGCCAGACATGCAGGCAAACACATGCAGGAGAGCAACATTATGTTTGAGAGAGGACGGTTCTGCTCTGACCTACCATGCTGAAGTGAACTTGCACGCAGATGTGCGGTTGAGTTCATATATAATTGCTTTCCATCCTTCCCTGCTTGTGTTCTTCCTGTCTTCCTGTGGCCTGGAGAGACAGATGAGGGGAGGGCACAGTGCTTGCATAGCAACAGAGCTGAGACTGTTGTAGAGTGATCTGTTTCTTTCCACTCCACGTCTGTCTCTGTAGTGTCATTCTCAGAGTGATGTTAAATGTCTGAATCATTCAGTGGCCGTGACGTTTGTGCAGGGCACAGTATGTTGTTTAGGTCATAATTTAGAAATAGACTTGTGTGAATCATGCATGAAAAGTATGAATGAGACTTTGAATTGTGTGTCTTGTAGGAGAGTTGTACTGTTACTTTTCTAAGTGATCAGAATTTTGTTTAATGGAGAATAAATTATTTTAACAAAATCACATTTGCTTGCTGTGTACACTGTCATACTTTATTGTACGCACTTTTAGATATTACAAATAAATATATCCTTGCTGAATAAAAGTATGACACTTTATTGTACATACTTTTATTCAGCAAGGATATATTTATTTGATCAGAAGTGACTGTAAAGGCATGTTACTCATGATTTCTATTTCAAATAAATATTAAGCAGCACAACTGTTTTCAACACTGATAACAATAAGACATGTTCTTGAGCACCAAATCAGAATATTAAAAAATGATTTCTGAAGGATCATGAGTCACTGAAGATTAGAGTAATGACTTTAATTTGCAATAATGTTTCACAGTGTTAGTTTTATTTAGTTAACAAGTAAATGCAGCCTTGATGAACAAAAGAGACTTCTTTTAAAAACATTAAAAGACTCCATACTTTTGAAGGGTAGTGTACTGTGGCTGGGTATTGGTGATCATTTCCAGATTCGATTATAATTCACAAGATCCTAATATAGTTTAGGTTTTGTCAACAGGACTGTTTCAGTTGTCATTATAGCAGTGTTTGGCATCTTGTGGCGTACATTCATTTTCTCCATCCAGGTACCCTGACCCCCGTCCCTATGATAACCTGCTCCCCTATCAGAGAAGATGATAACTGTATTATTAATGTAATGTAGATGTGTTGAGAGTAGGGCTGTACAAATTATCGAATTTGATTATCATGCGCATCATTTTAGTAAAGCCGGTTCTGTTATTAGTAGTAAATCTCCATTGCCTGCTTTCAAATGGAGCGGCATTTACTACACAGAGCTGTAGTTCACTGACAAGCTAAGCAATATCGCGTTCATTATCGCAGACAATACATCGGCAGTTAAAATTAGCTGTTATTTCAAGTATTTCAATAGTTAAAAATGTATGCGATTTAATTATAATTTAGATTAAATACAATTGTAACAATTATAAACAAATAAATTAAAACATTTTAAATCAACATTGTTTTTATTATTTATTATTATTTAGTATTTATTAATATCTTAAATTGTCTTTTTTTATTTTCGTTTTCATTTTTATGATCCTAAAGAGGAGTTTGGAAAATGGATGGATGGATTTTAAGTTTGGTTTTAGTAATTTTGTTTCTTTTTGTCATTTTATTTGAAGACTCATTTGTTTGTTTTTTGTTTATATTTCTAATTTTCTTTAATTTATTTAAATTTTGGTGAGATTAGCACTTCATCTTAAATTTATTTTTCTGTTACCAAACAGAGTTTTTCATATAACATTTAGGCCCTATATTTTATTTTTTACAGGACTGGCCTTTTTTTCTTCAGTTAAATATATTTAATATTTATAATTTTAACTAACAATAACAACACTGTTTTCAACGAACTTCTTTGTAATTCAAAATATATTTTATTTTGACATAACACCTTTTTTTGTCCTGTCAATTTACAACCGCTTTGAGAAAAAAAAACTGACTGTGTTTACATAAATATTTCCACTAAGACAAGCATTTGACCTCTCACGTAAGCATTCTTCACAGAGGCACAAAGTGTTTGACGTGTGTGTGTGTGTGTGTGTGTGTGTGTGTGAAGCTGCTATAACTCACCAGTCTCCTCTTCCTCTGTCCCCTGAGTGTTGCCGAACTAGATGCAGTCTAACACCTCACTTGTCAACTTGCATCAACTCACATGACTCCACTATAGAATTTCCCAGCGGTATCATGTCTTGATATGGTCTGTGTAACATGTTACAAAGTGTGCAGTAAATGTAAAGAAATTAGTAAAGCTGAGCAGAATGGCCTCACAGCCTCTCAACAGTAGCTTTTTAAGCCCAAGCGAAGCTGTTGCAGTCACTGCTGGATATAATACTAACTAAAGACCATTTATCTCCCCTTATGCTTTCTTCTTTTCTTTCCATCATTCTATCTCTTCATCTGTGGCCTCCACGTCTGCCCCTATCGTTCGGCCTCCCTTCAGCATTCTCATTATAGTCACTCCCCATGACACTTCAGTCTGTGTGCGCGTGCAAAAAGTCTTTGAGTATCTCATGAAACATTCAGCAGAACCAATTTCATATCGTTCAGACTGTTAAATTGTCCTCTTCCTTGATGATATGGAATGTGCGATTGATTTCTCTATTTTTCTCTTTCATCTTTTTCTGTGCTCAATATAGCGACGTAGCCTGTGGAAAGCCTTCTTAAGTACATCTGAGCAGGTCTCAGTCATTGATTCATTGTATTTCAGACAATGGTTGATGGTTGTTTGCATTTTAATTACCCACATAGGAATGCCACTGGCAACAAAATAACTTTAAGTGTGGCAGCTTTGGGCCACCATATTCCAGACTTTCCAGAAGAAAATGAGTCTAATTTGAAACAAAAATGACACAATATTGATAGTACCTTGATTGCAGGAAGGAAGCTGGAGGCAGAAAACATCAGTGCTGTAATTGGCTTTCTGGCCAGCATTGATCCTCTCAGGCTGCTTTGCATCTCTTAAAACCCCTATTCGCATTGTTTCAGTTATATTATGCTTGCCAAACCTCAAATCGGGTCAAGCTTGTTATAAAAGAGGCAATGCATTTGTTTATTTTCTCATTTTCCCCCTTTCAACCTGTCCACAGTGTTGAGTGGGGTGGAGTGCTAGGCTAGCAGGTGTTTGCTCATAATTGCAGTGTTCAGTATTAATTGGCTCCTTGCATCTGCTCATGGCAATTACACCATTCAGCTCATGGCATTTGGCAGCATGAGTCCAAATACCACTCTGTTTCCTCAGTCCATGAGGATGATGATCATTTGATATGTTAAACAGCAGAAATGATATTTCCATAACATTTTAACTATAACTTTTCTGTTTATGCATGTTTGTTTGTGCATTTCTAAGTGTGTTACTTACCATCTGTTGAGGGATATCAATCTGTAGAAGGCACATATGGCTTTAAACACCTGTCATATCACTGGGAATTTCAGTCACATTCATCAATGCTTTGAAGTGCAGATGTGAAGAAACTCTAGGTGCAATGTGACAAAGTGGCAAGCAATAAATACTATCTATTCTGTGTAAAATCCTCTATATCGGTCCAGCAAGTCATTTTTTCAACTACACAGTGAAATCCCATTGGTCCGGAATCACGTTTCCCATAATTTTAACCTCAGATAAGTTCTGATTGGCTGTGTGGTGTCACACGCTGTCTTTGCTTTCAGCAAGAATAGAATAATTACTTGTTGTCGCCGGAAACCTGTCAGGTTGCGTCCAGACACAGTGTTGTTCTGCAGCTCAGTACACACAGCAAAGTAAAGGCAGTTCAGCTCACATTATCCTGCCCAGCAGAGTGGAGAACTGCAATTTCCTTTTGTTATCTACTGAGACTCTGCTTCATTTCTCATGAATGAAGATCCTCCTTTATAGCATCTTATCTGGCTTATCTAAAATCAAGTTTAGAGGGATAGAGAGGAAGAGCTCTAACAGTTTCTCACAAACGCCTTTACTATTACATCTTTTATCCACAGGATTTGTACTCAAGGCTATGCGGTATGCCTGCAGAAGTGTTTATTCTCAAATGTTGGCTTTATGCTAGAGTATTTGTGCTGTTGTGTACAATCTAATCCAGGATAAGTGAGTGTATGAGTGGATTATCCTTTGCTTAGTTCAAGTGGCCCACTTTCAGATAGCCGCAATGTGCATGTGAACTGATGCGAACTAAACAAAAAGCAAGCATGTAAACTAGCATTTAACCAGGTGCATCAGCGAATGCAAAACATTTGCAGTTAAACACCCACATAACCTGTTGACTAAAGCTTACAGACACCAGATTCATAAATGTACTTCATGTTTATAGTTGTTAATTGTATCCAAACATAAACACATTCTACCAAACCTAATGTGTCATTCAAAACAGCCCACAACAAATCCAGTCACACTTGAATTAGTTTAAATGAAGCTTAATCAACTCAAACAAACTAAAATGAGCACAGACGAAAATGAAAACAAGCAGGTTTGCTTGTGAATAAAATTGACATTTCTTGGTGTCACTAGGAAGCAATTCTCTCTGCAATTACTGTAATTAAGGGATAACTTTCTTTTCGCATGCGTGAACCCTGCACAGCTGCTCATGTTATTAGCATGTAAATTGTACTGGGACTTTCCGCTGCCGTGTTTTCCCGCTTTTTATTTTCTGATGATGAAATGATGTTTTAATGAGAGTGTGCAGCTCTTTTCAGCAGCATACCTCCCGGAGTTTCATTTCCAAGCTCAATTTATTGCACTTTCATTTTGTTCATTATTGCTAATTCTTGTCAATATCCACCCACACACTCACCTAAACAATGTGAAATTTTCTGGATAACAGCTTCTTGGCCATTGTCAGGTTGTGTTCAGCTGTGTTGAGCTTTCATGACAGCACTGCCAGGTTGTGGCTGTTTGCGTATAATAAATGCTTGAGTAAATACTATATCTTTATTAAAAGTGTCTTTATGGAAAAATGTACCTGTAAGAAAATGCATATAAAGACACAAACGTGTATATATACATACATACATTTGCATAGAGAGACATTTTTGCTCTGCGTGAGACTCTCATCCTGTCGCCAATGGGTGCTATCACTCATGTCTCTGGAAATCACCAGTTCTCATTGAAAATGTATGACTTGAGCTCACAGTAGTTTGATGTCGGTGTAAGTGCTCTTTTAGATAAGACTACTTTATAGAAGCCCTGTTTTATTAGGGCATTAAATGGTACAAGTTTTCATTGTTAATATCTGCATAAATCCATTGAAGACTCATTAATATTGCAGGTTGCTTGGCGTTGGTTTGACGCTAACAGACTGAGAGCACACCGCCGTTAGATGTTTTTTGTAGAATAAATGGATGCAGTATAGCTACTCCTGTGAGTAGAAGATGTGAAATTTCTTGATTGTTACCGTTTTTAAGCATTTTTGCGGTTAGCATGCACATGGCAGACTACATCACAGTGCTTTTCTGATGTCTTGTACACCTAACATTCTTCTCCAAAGAATTCTCATCTTTAAGCCAGCATCAAAAGAAATCTTTTCTTATCAGCCACTTTAGAAGAAAGGCCTTTCTTTAAGTATTAATGTGCCAGCGTTAGCTCGTGAGTCATCGATTTTCTCCTGGTTTCTCGCTTTTCTTCTTCCTCCCACCCCTTGCTTTCCCTTTTTCTCCATGTCTCCCGCTGTGACTCTACTCACTTCTGTACCTCCATTACACACAGAGTGATGGCTGCCACTGTGAAAGTGGCGCAGGTCTCTGCTGTGATAGTTACTCTTTCTGCGACACTGTTTGGACCAAGAAGCATCCATGCAATTATCCAGAAAATTACCAAACACTTTTAATGTCATTGTCATGGTCGGAAAAGGCTGTGGTGACATCCTGTAAAATGTGTGAAATGCTCACAGCCATGGCCAATTTCCTTCAGCGTGAGATGCAGATTTCAGTTTTTATACAGACATACCCATTACCGAAAAAGTTTTTGGGCACTTATGCCATACTTGAAAAATTATTATCTTTGAATATCAGTACATTTATTTTTAAGGACTTTTAAAGCACATTTAACAAAGACCAGGTGGTAAGAGGGCAAGTGAGGGGGGTAGAAATATTACAATTTTTTATATATATATATATATATATATATATACACATAATGTACTTGTTTTTGTTTTTGTAACTCCAAAAATGTCTGAAAATACTTAAGGATACAATATACTTTTTTGGTAAAATGCTGTAATGTTTACAGATTTCATGCAGTTTCTTTTCATTAGTTTTGTTTCTTTTTATTTTCTATTTTTGATTAAAATTATTATTGTTTGTGATGGTTTGAACACACATTTTCATATAGCAATGATATTGATTTAAGTTTCACAACCCTAACTACACAAAACAGTTCTTGCTTTGTTTCAAGTTGGACATGACAGAATTTGGCATTCAGTATCTATTCTGACTAATTCTGACTATTCTGAGTTTATTCAGTGAAAGATTATTACTGTTGATTCAAATCAGTTTTTATTTGTTGAGGTTCATGTTTGTTTTCGAGTGTAGTTACTTTAAATGTTGCCTAATAAAGCCATTGTCTTGTCTATTGATATCTTGTCTTAGCATTATTTCAGGGAGCACAGGCTTTTATGTCAACTCATATGCAAACTCAAAACTCTGGTGAAATATAATTTCTTTTGTCATAGCGTAGACTGTAGATTCAGCAGTGGCGTGATGTCTTGTAAAGGCCACAGCTTGCCTTTCTGATCGCTCAGCTGTGTGTGCGTGTACTGTATGTCAATATTTTGCTCACATTCAATAAAGGACCACTCATCCCTTACTTTTCACTACACTGCTCTCCGTCTTGCAGTTCTGAAAGCTCAGCCGGTCATCTCTTCTCTCTGCAATGAAGCGTGAGGCTATATTGTCCTAGCTGGAGGTCTCAAGGTTCATTTAAGCTGAGTTGTACGTGGCCGTTTTTCTCCCTGTCAGCTTGAGCTGGAGGCTTTTAGCATTTACGCCAGAAGAAAAGAGAGCAGATATTACTGTGCACTTTCAGCCTCGTGAAATGAGACAGGTTTGTGTGACCCGAATTAGAGAGTGACCATATCCACTGCCATTTAGAGGTGAAGGTGGAGGTCTGTAATGTTTGTGAATGGGCATACTTTCAGATTCTCAGTATATTACAATGCCTTGACTCTGACCTGTTTTTACATTTGGTTCAAACTAAAAATCATCATCGTCAATAACAGCTTTGGCACCATAGTGCAATTAAATACATCTATATTATGCGTAAATGTGTGAGACAAATGATCATTCTGAATTTTGTTTTTGGTTCTTTTCTACAGCTGTCGGACCAGCAACAGGAAGAGTTTGATAGTGACATCCAGCACCTCTCCCACTCTGCCTCGCCCCCATTCACCTCTGCACGGACACCCAGGTAAAACATATACCTCTCTCTCCCCCTTTAAACCATTTCGAGCTGTTAACAGCAATACAATACATTTTTATGAAACAAACTGGGATATCTGGGTGATTATTTCAGTCACTTTCAAGGTGTCTTTTCTGTTAGGATGCTGTCTTAGCTGGTTATGTAGACTGTAGGCATTTTACTAGAGTCTGGACCAGAGCCATACAAACTGGACACACTTCACAAGAAAGACACAGACATGCTGTTTGTCTTGTCACACAAAAAATGGAAAGCTGTGTGGCAGCTGTTCAGAAAATATTACATTATATCACCATAGCAACCATCAAATCTCAGTTTGCCATAGAGTAATTCTAATGTGGTGAAGGGATTTCTCATCTAATTCATGGGCATTATGAATGGATTGACAGTTGACATTTTCTAATAAAATTTTTCTGTATGCCTCCTTAGGGATTGGCAGATTTATACTTTCCATCTTGTCTGGAATACGTCATTCTGAGTTTGAAAATCTTCTTATTAACCTTTCCCAGTAAAACATACAGGGGTATAATCAAATCCATGTGTTATAGATAGATACACACAGACCAGACTGATGTTTATGTAAGGAGAAGATCATTTTAAGTCATCATATAGATGAGATGAATGATTTGTAGTTGTGTATGTGTGTTGTCAATGAGAGTGAGCAAATATTTTCATTCTATAGAAGCATAAATTACAGTTGATCTAATGGGGACATATTTGCTGTAAATTGTTCTCTACATGTGCATTAAAATAACATTAAATGATCGTTAAAGTAGCCAATACCCTATGTGGATAATAACCCCACAGTTAAAGGATCATTATTTAGATTGTAAATCTGAAGAACTGCTGTGAAAATAGGTTAAAGAGCGTTCCTAAAATGAAATTACGAAATGTTTCATAAGGAAAGAATCTATGGGTGGCCAAAAGAAGCCATTAGTCAAGAAAAATGATGTCAAAACACACAAGGGTTTTGCCAAAAACTGTATTATTGACCCGTTTGGGATGTGGGAAAGATATTTTGTGGTCAAATGAAACTAAGATATAGCTTTTTATCTGAAATTCAGTGCGATTTACTTTAAATCTAATATCTAGCACTGGCCACAAAACACTTATCTACGGTGAATTATGATGATGGTAGTTTCATGCTTTGGGCACTAGCCATTTTATTAAAACAGAAGGAAGAATGGATGGTGCAAAATACTGGGAATGCAGCAGTAAAACTTGGCAGTGACCGCAAACACCAAACTAGATCATTTGAAGTCATTTCTTAAGTTCAGTTTGCTAACACTAGTTAATTCATTGGTTATGTTGTTGTTAACTAACAATAAACAATACAACATACAGTATATATTCCTGATAATTCACATTAGCGTTTAGCTTAGAATGATAAATGCTTTAAAATGGTTCATTGTTAGGTAATGATACCTAATGCATTAACTACTGTTAGCAAAAATTATCCTTTTTGTAAAATGTTACAACCTAAAGCTTTACAAAAAAAGGCAGAGAATGACTATTTTTAGTGTTTTGTTTGGAATTTTGTATATGTAAATTGTATTTTATTGTTTAATATTTTATCATTTAAGCTTTTATGATTATAAATATAAAAGCTTATAAAATATTAACGCTTATAAATATAAAAGCTTAAACGTAAATGTTTTATAATTGTAAAACTAATGACAACACAGTTTCATTCTGGAAAAAAAATAGTAATACTGTACAATAAATCAGAGATTTGTCATTCAGAAAGACAAGAAAAATGGTTAATACTTTGCAAAGCTCTATGTAAGACTTCAGTTGTCACAGTAATGCTTTAATAAAGCTGAAGTTGGTGATAAAACACTTAATAAAAGTGCTGCTGCTCCAGTGGGTGTATCCCTTGTGTCACTTCTACATTGTGGAAAATCTGAGCGGGAGGGAGAAATGGAGAGATCAGCTGTCAAAACCAGCAGGCATACTCTCTTTCTCTCTCTCGCTCTCGCTCTCTCTATCTGTGTATGTGGAGAAAGAGAGATTAAGGAGATGACTAGATGTGTGTTTAGAACTGATCTCAGGTCACAAGCACACAAAGCACACAGATCATGCTCACACTGTTCAGCAGGGCTGTAAAAATGATAAATAATGTGCTGCAGTCCTGATCATTGACGTCTGCTTGTCAGCTCAATCTACTCACTAAATTACTGGATTAAACCACCAGTACAAACAGTACATGTAGTGTAAAAAGCGTAGGTCACCAATAGCGTAGGTCGGTGCACTAACACAGTAGAATAAAGATTCAGGGTTTTTATAATGATATTGTACTTTGCAGTGCTCAAGTCCTGATATAACCCACCTGAGATTTGATGGAAACGCTGTTTGTTTTGTCCATACTGCATCAAGCCCTTTGAGAGGCATCACTTGAAGTTGTGTGCTTGCAATATTTAAATGAACAAATCTAAAATGGAACATTAACCCAAATGCGGCTTCATTTTAAGCACTTCAAAGCCATTAGCAGCATTCTAATGCGACTGCCAACAGAAGCAGCGGAGGCTAAATTATTTCAAACTCAACTGAGCACAATCAACAGGGGTTTGCACTGCCACACTGCACTCATTACAGTCTGTTTCAGGAAGCTGTTTGCCAGGTTATGACATGAGCAGCACACGGATTAAATACTGCAGTGCTTTGTGAGGTGTCATTACACTTAAGACAAGAAGAGAGCTCACTGCTAATGTGATGCTGCTGTAAGCATGCTAAATTGATCTGTGTAAAAAATAATGACTATTTTTAATAATTATATTTAATTATTTATTAATTAAATAATAATGAATCACTATGCGGGAAAAAAACATCTGGATTGTTATTAAATATACTGTATAATTTATTATATATATATTTTTTTCTCCATATTTAAAAATATATTTTTTAATTAATAC
>SCHK01368429.1:241-11036 GCA_004124795.1 Poropuntius huangchuchieni | reverse complement strand
AACTTTTATTTTGAATGCGATTAATCACGATTAATCGTTTGGCAGCACTAAAATAAACATTTTCTACTTTAGTATTTAAAAAAAAAGAGTAGTAACTGCATTTGTACTTTGTTGATTGTTGTAGGTGCACTGTAAAAAATTATATGATGAAACAGTCATGACAACTTATGTTTTTAATTTATTTTAACTCATAAACATAAGTTAAGCAAGAAAATAGTTGAATTTTTTATAAGTTATAGCAATTCAGCACTAGGCAAGATTTCAAATCGTGAGTTGATATGACTTGTGCTTTTAAGTTGATATTACTTCAAATTTTAAGGCAGCCACAAAACGTTAAAAATTTTTACAGTGTGGTTTGTCGATGGGCCGCACATCAAGCATGACAGCACTATTTGTAAAGTCACACTTCCAATAGAAGAAGATCTACAGCTTAGTGGCTTCTAGCACTGATCTCCTGTCCTCTAAATCATCCGCACAACAGCGGAGAAAGTGCTGAAGATCAACAACCCATTAACACTTTTAACCCCTCTCAGCTGCTGCGACCGTCTCAAGCAATCTGCCTTTTGTCTTTAGGGACCAAAAGAAAAAGTAATATTTTTGTACACAAATCACAAAAAAAGATCCAAACTGAAAATCTGCCTGTTATTTTCTGTCATGTTTCAGATGTATGGAGCTGCAGGGCTGGACTGGCTCGCTTCAGCGGACGGTTGTGGCGGGGTTCTGTGACCCAGCCTCCCTCTCATGTTACGGCCCTATTTATAACATCTCCCACCCCTCGTTCAGTCCCAACCCATTGCCCAAAAGCCCGGCCACTGTTAGGAAGCACCTTTCCCTCTCAGCTGGGCCACAGTCTGCGCTAGACTGTCAACTGAGATCCAGCTCTCATCATCATCAGCGGCGCTGCCTGGCAACTCTCGATCGCAACGTGCATGGGATTATCACACACACACACACACACACATACACACACGTGTACAGACACACTTTTTCCTTTTCCTTCATTTTCCTCTTTTTTTAAGGAGACACTGTTTGAAGTGAGAAGCAACGGAGCGTTTTGTGTTTCTGCCGATTGGGAAGTTTTCTTGTTGTGGTTTTTGTTCCACTAGCGGCTGGTTTGGTGCATGCGATGGATCACACGCTGTTCGGCTGTTTGCGCAGCCCTCACGCCCCTCCGCAGGCCTTGCACCCTGCCTTCGCCCTTCATGGACGCTCCGAGCACCTCTCCTCGTACCCTGACCTCTCCACCTCCTCTCCTTCTTCTACCTGCATCGTGAGCGGCTACCCAGGTGAGGATGGGGGACTGTTTGGGGGACACGGGCACCAGAGAGGGCCACCCATGTCCCAGCAGCATCATCATCATCATGTACCCCAGCCACAGCAGACCGGATGGCACATACCGCAGACGGCCAGCGCTTCTCCAGCCAGCGCCCGTCTAGGACTGGGCATCTCGGCCCCTGATTCAGGATCTTCAGATATGGGCCCCGGGGGTCCCAGCCTCTGCGCAAGCACTCCGAGCCTCGGCGGAGGGGTGCCCTCGGGTGCTTCCTGTGTTCCCGGAGGGGATTTCGGACGTCATACGATGTCTCCAGCTGAGGCAGAGAAAAGGAATAGCAAACGAAGAAGTGACAGCTCTGGTAAGAAACAAGCTCATTTTTATTTTAAACTCATTTATTCTTAGATTAAAAGCAAAGGATCTGATCTGAAGTAATTTTTCATTGAAAGTCTTGAGTTTTTATGTCACTTTTTATGTCGATATTTTTGTTATGTTATGATGGAGTCTCGTATTGTTTGAAATTACATTTGTCAAATCTAATTATATGTATATGTTGTAGGTGTGTGTGTAGATAGATAGAATTATTTAAACTAAAAATGTAAATATCTATATGTAAATATTATTTTTAAATATTATGTCAATACATGTAGGTAATGTTTGTAAAATACACTATATATATACACATAATATATTTTCCAACTACTATAGTAAAATGAAATTATATACTAATAAATGTTTTATTTATATTTATATGATGTTTATATAAAAGACACTATATATAAATTCTAGAAAAATTATTAATAAAATTGACTTTCTTGTGGAAGTTTCTCTTTTGCACATCACTAGAACATATGACATTACGCTTTAGCATAAATTCTTTGTAATGTTTCCTGGAATATCACTTCTTTTCTCATCGAGTTGTTTTAGTGCCCATTAAACACAAAAGGTTTCTCTTAAAACATCTAAGTTTGTTTTATTGTAACTGAAAACAGAATTGAATAAGTCATTGTGCACTTCAAAAGCCTTCACAATCAGACTGAGTGCAGTGCTAGTGTTTTCGGAAAATGATTCTCCAATGCAGTGTTCGGAACCGTGGAGCCGTGTTTTTTTGCGCGAGAGTTTTGTAGGTGTTGGCTGACATGCACAGAAGCAATTATTTTGGCTAGCAGAGGGCAGATTGTAATTCTTGTGTGGGCATTTAACTGCACGCATGATTCACGTTTAGTCTCATCTGTTTCATCTCCTCACTTTTCTGGCAAGCAGAAAATAACGCTTGTGGTAAAGTAACTAATGCCATGGCCCGAGAGAGAGAACAGGGACGCCTGTGTTGGCATTTAACACAAAAAGCCAAACGTTAGATGACAGGAGTGTTGTGAGCAGCTTTCTCTTTGAATATAATTTGTTTGTACATTGGAATCGGAATGGGAATATACTGTTACTTTATTTTTAATTTTGCTGATGAGTAAAACGGACAGGGAGATAAGAAGTAAACTGAAGAGTTTTCGGTTCACTGCAAAAGAAGCTGATTTAATCTGATGGGCATCTCCAATTTGTTTTGTCTGGAATAGTTGCTACTACTGTTAAAAAATCAATTTAACACCGCATAAAATGGATCATAAAATCTATTTTTACGATCTTGTTACTTCAAAGGGAATTTTAACTACTTTCTGCCCTTTAAAACAAAGTTCAGGTCCACAAAATAGGCACAGCCCTGCAGTTGATTTATTCTCATTTGCGCCAACCCGAAATTAACATAATATAAATACACTTGTTCCACCATTGGAAAGGTCTAACAGAAGTATATCGTGCATGGGATTATTATATATATATATATATATGTATATATATATATATACATTGATTAATATGTTCTTCATATTGTTTATGTATATTCTTCAGCTGTCAAATTCTGTCTGAATTTTCAGCATGTGGCACTTTTGAATTACACATACAAGCTGTACCTAAGATATCAAACACATTACAGTGCTGAGTAAGTGAGATTGCAAGTGAGATTTACGAATAAATATAGAGTAATAACCATGTTATAGCAAATTAATATTGTTTTAAGGGCTGTTTTGGCCCAAAAATATATTCATTTTCTGAACAGTGTTGGTCTATTTTGAGCATTATAATTTTAAAAATGTATTTGTTTACAAATTAAGTTATTACAATGTAATAACTATGTAACTGTGAGAGTAACTATGGCGTAACAAAAAATAAAAGTCTCTTCTTTGTAGAATGATTTTATAATGAGCATCATTCAATGCAACAAGGGATAATTTAACAATCAAAATGTCGACATCTTAAGATATATTATTTGATTTATTCAAAGCATATGTGGCTGTTCTAATAAAACAGCACATGCCTGGTTTGGATAGAAGACAGCAGCCTAGCGTGTATTTTGTCATGTGGGTTTGCGTGATATTCATTTAGGTTTTTTTTTTTTTTCCACCAATAAAGCTCAGCTTCAGTGTGTGTAACTGGAATATTAAAGTAGATGTCTAAATTTTCATTGTAGCTGTAGTTTTTAAAATCATATTTGAAAGCTCAGGCCGTCCTGCTCCTTTTTTCCCAGTACTTTGCTTTTTTTAAAGAAGAGATAAAAGTTAAGGCGCAGGCCTAATTGCTGTGGTGTAACCGCTGTGTCGGGAAGCCGGGAAAAGTTGCTTTAACTCAGAGCAGCTCTGTTCGTGAAACGCTGCTCTTGTTGGTTTTTCTCACTCCACAATGGCTGCGTTTAGCCCGCAATAAACATGCCTTTCTGCGCTTGTTTTAATCAGACCCACATTCAGCCAAACTCTTTTCTATGACTCGAATTCACAGAAATTTTAGCTAAAACTGCGTACTATCACAGTTGCCATTTTGTCGCTAGAAATCACGTGATGATTATTTGTTTAAAGGAGAGTCACCACAGAGTGCAACTTCTATGTTAAACTACCTATAATATCATCATTGCACAACCTCTACGTCCTTGTCAGCCTCTGCAAATCCCAACCTGTAAATTATACTGTTAAATAACAGGTCTGGCATGTGTTTATAGCCACCATGATGTAGCTGACAGCAGCGATTTGACACTTCATTTGAACATCCACCTACAGTGAGATCTTCAAGGTGATGGGTATATTAAAAATGAAATAGTTTAAAATTCTTCTCCCTATCTCAGTTTATGCAGAGAAAACTTGAAGTTCTTTCTAATTGTTTTCAAAACATTGTTCTGTTTGTTTGAAAATCCGACCAGCCTGACACAGCAACAGTGACTCAACCAATAGCGGGTGTTTATGGGCGGGGCTATCTGTTTGCCAGACGAATAGCAGTTGAGAGGGGTTGTTGGGGAAAATCTGTTTGATAACAGTTTAAAAGGGATAGATCACCCAAAAATTGTCTGTGTAACACAAAAGAATATATTCTGAACACTGTTTTTAACTGTTTTGTCTGTACAGTGAAAGTCAGTTGGGTCCAAAATAAATGGAAAAAAAAAAGACATTCCCAAAAAATCTTCTTTTTTGTCTCCACTAAAGTTTTGTAAATTTAACAGGATAGTCATTTTTGGGTGAACTTTCCTTTTAAAATTGGATATTACAAAGTATTTTACAATTGGAGAAACATTGGAAAAAATTGATGTATTTGAAATGTCATGCTGATTTCTGTTAAAATGGCAAAGCAACTTGTGGATGGGGTCTCATTAAAGCTGACTCTATTTACAGCTGGGTTTTGGATTGCTAGTTGGATTAGCACTCACTCCACACCCTAAGATAAATGAACCCAAAAGCCTGATGTGCCCTTTGAAAGTGAGTCACGGCAAGATGAAGGCACACATCTTGTAAAAAAGAATAAAATTTCCTTCCTCCAGTGTCAAAACAACAGAAGTGCATGTGTCTTTGGTAGGATGGATTGCAGGTCTAATCTGACATTTCCTCACTGACCTTTAATGTTTCCCATTCAAGATTAGACTTGACGTAATTGAGCTCTAGCAATAACCGCATGTAATTGTATATACATGCGCTTTTATGCGTCCATGTTCTGTCACTCCAAAAAAACATCTGAAAGTAAGGAAAGCAATTCGCCGTAATTGACAGCGCAAGAGCGCGGGAGGGTATAAGAAACACTCCACTGAAAATCGTTGTGAGTTGGCAGCTTAAGTGGAAGACGCTCATAAAATTTTGAGGTAAATAAACTAAGGAAATATATTTTTACACATCCTCCAGTACTGTTTTGTTCCATATTAAAACTACAAGGGTAGCGGATTCCATTAACAGTAAGGCGATGGAAGTCTTTGGAAAGTGTTCTGGTGAGCGCCAACTCATTGTGAGAATCTATAGAGCGGTTTATGAAAACTCACGGCTGGGGCTGACTTTTACAAACAGCTGGCATGAACAATTGCAGCATCGTAAAAGATGACTGGCAGTATTCCTCTGCTTTCCTTTATGACATTTCTGGGATTTCAACCCTGCAGTGATTGTATTTAATTGAAACGATTGCACTGCTTGGGTTTCAAAGGCCATTTTGTTGTGGAACGTGACGTTGATGCTGGTCTTCAAAAGTTTTTGTGACCGTTTCTGACTGTTGGAATTGTTTCTTCCATTCTTGCTTTTTCTTTTAAGAGTCCCAAGATGGGAATTACAAATCGGATGTGAACAGCAAGCCAAGGAAGGAGCGGACGGCATTCACCAAAGAGCAGATTCGAGAACTGGAGGCAGAATTCGCCCATCACAACTATTTGACAAGACTGAGGCGGTATGAAATCGCGGTAAACCTGGATCTCACGGAAAGGCAGGTGAGATGACCGACCACGACCTTGTACCTGTTCATCAATCATTCTGTCAGAAGCTACTGCTGTGTTTTTTTTCTGGGTTCGGTGCTTTTTTATCCAGCTGTGGCTATGGAGTGGGACTATTGTATTCCAGATGTTTCTGCAAGATCTCTTTTT
Source organism: Poropuntius huangchuchieni (assembly GCA_004124795.1). NCBI lineage: Eukaryota > Metazoa > Chordata > Actinopteri > Cypriniformes > Cyprinidae > Poropuntius > Poropuntius huangchuchieni. Next base: position 4,836 of record SCHK01368429.1, on the reverse strand, counting down.
GGCTGTAGTCAAGTAACGGGAGAGGCGAAGGAAGTTCTGTCCGCTAAGGCACTTCCGCCTTGCCGCTCCGTCTTACAAATTGTTCTCTGCGTGGGAAGGTGCTTCCTACAGCCTTATGTGAAATAAATAGCACATGACGCTTTATTTGGAGCCAAAGAAATATGGGTTGTTGTAACTATTTGATGTTTTAACCAAACAACTATTTAATCTTATTAAACCATTGAAGTTTATTGACTTCTACAGACATAAAGAGATGACATAATGCTTGCTGTTTTTGGAATGACATCATTGGCAGGTCATTCTGGCCTTATTCGAAACACCATTCATAACATTTTTTTTTTTACTGCTCAATGAGCCATGCAGTTTCTTTAATTTATAATATGTCCAAAACGTCACAGTGTTTTAGATTACAGTTGTGTTTCTAGACCTTCTGGTTTCATCAGACTTTGCAGTTTGCCAAGGATCCCACAAGGAAGTGACATCTGTGGCCTTAAATTATGCTACATTCTCTGGGGATACATTCCCAAGGCTTAGAATTAAAAACCTTGCCACACGACAAGTAAGCAAATCCGGCTCCTGCAATGTGATCCCTGTGTGAACCTGCTGGAGTTCTGGACCTTTGTAGCAGGGGTAGTACTATGACTGTAGGGCCACCACCATTTTGCACATGTAAAATGGTTACTAATCATAACAATAATATTGCAGAGCCTAATTAAAACAACTACTGTATCTTTGATTAAATTTATTACAGCCCCTGCAAGACAGTGCATTGATATTCCTCAATGTTTTAGGGGTTTATAATTAAAGTCCTCCAGTCAATTCAGTCTGAACTACATAACTACTTAACATAAGAATTCAAACTTACAAAATACTTTTGTATTTTTTATATACATTGTCTTCATTTTTATTTTTGTAACATTTTGAAGAAATGAACAATCACTGTGAAAGATTCCTATTGACTTATATTGATAGACTGTTCAGCTTTCAAAATCTAATATTCCTCAACGATTAGAATTAAAGTTCTATGGTTAATTCAGTCTGAACATGCAAATTCCGTTCAAACTTGTATTTATTTTTTTATACAGTTTATATGTATTATTTTTTATTTATTTGTAACTTTTTAAAAATAAATTTTAAATTAAAGTGTGAAATATTCCCATAGACTTATACTGATTCTTAAGAATTAAACTCCATTTAATTCAGTATGAACTGCTTAACACACAAACCATGTTCAAATTTTATTTATTTATCAAGTTTAAAATTTTTGAGAAATTAAAAATTACAGTGTGCAAGCTTCCTGTGGACATTATGAATTTTTAGCATTCATAACCTGACCAAAAACAATTTAATCATCATTCTGATTGGCTTTTTTTGCATGCTTGATTTTTTTTTTCTTTCTTGCATCGGATTAACCAAATGGACGTCTTGCCACTGCAAAGACAGTGTCGTGTTGTTTTGATTCTCATATGCAAGCAAGAGAAGTCAAGATGTGTGACGAGTTTTATGACAACTGCAGAGTGTCTCTGATTTCATTTACACTGAAACAGTCTTCAACTTTTTTCCAGTGCTGCCATGCAAGATGGTATTTTTTGTTTTTATTTTAGAAAATGCATATCTAGTTTTTATATTTTGTTTGTTTTTGTCTAATGTCATGCATGCACTAACGTGTAAGCAGTAACATACTCAATGTTTTCGGGCTGAGAGAAGAATTGCAAACGTTGCAGATATATTTTAAGGGTGGCAGTCTTACAGCGCTGACAGTAATGAACTTGGGTGGCCAATTGAATAGTGTTCTAGTAGACTTGAAACATGTCTTGAAACATTAGCTGAACAAATCATTTTTGATTTCATACAAATCAGGGTATGTAATTTGAAAGTAAAATGTGCCTTTGAACATGTTTGATAACCATTTGGTAAAAAAAAAAAGTTCAACTTATATTGATTTGGGCCTGGTATTCCTCAAGTCTGATTGCGTATGAAGAATTCTGGTCCATTCCATGTGACTATCTATAACATTATACCTCTCCAGAAATACATTTTAGTATAGAGTGGTCACTGAAAGCCATTGCCATTTGGGAAAAATATTTCAAATGACATCATTTTGCTGATTTTAGCCTGCCTCATGTCTGATTGCGTATGAAGAATTCTGGTCCATTTCATGTGACTATCTACAACATTATACCCCTCCAGAAATAAATTTTACTGTATGGTGGCCCGGTCCCCCAGCGAGCCTTACTTGCACTGCAGTGACCATTTAAGAAACAGCTAAATCATCATTCTGGGAAACGTAAATACTGGCTCAGACTGAACTCGCAAGGAAAGGACGGAAACGTCTGATGCCACAAAACAGATGGGCTCCAATTATTGCTGATCTGGAAATAGCTGCCAAATACGTCCATTGAAAGCCATGTTATATTTCGACTTCTTCAGAGAAACACAATTCCAAACTTTGTGGATCAGGCCTTAGAATAGCAGAGCGGTCAACTGACCGCAAGGCACTTTTGCACCTGATCGAGGGATATTAGCTTACTGGAGTTTGGTGAGTCATGGCCTGATCCACCTCTGCCAAAAAAACACAGTAAACAGATCATCTGCACCAACGAGCGAACATACAAACTAAACGGCTGAACACAAATTACACTCTTAAAAAAAAAATAAAGGTACCAAAAGTTTTTTTTTTCCCTCATTTAAGAACCAATTTGGGTTCCCAAAGAACCTTCCATGGAACATTTTTTAAAATAACCATGGTTGAATAACCGTTTCCCACTATTAAGAACCATTTGTGGAATGGAAAAGTTCTATGGATGTTTAAGGTTCTTCATGGAACCATACCACAGATGTCAATTATTAGAACATGGTAACTCAAGTGTCTTTCTTTTCCTCTAGGTAAAAGTGTGGTTTCAGAACAGACGGATGAAGTGGAAGCGAGTTAAAGGAGGCCAACAGGGGGCGGTAGCGAGAGAAAAAGAGCTTGTTAATGTGAAGAAGGGAACGCTGCTTCCCTCCGAGTTTTCGGGAATTCCTGGACTCCACCATACACCGGACTCTCTTATCAACAACGAGGACAGCCACGACAGCGACCAGAGCTCTGAGCACGCTCACTTATGATAAAAACAGATCCCATTCACCTTTCGATGCTTATCTGGGGTCATGTTCAGTTAGGGATTATGTTAAGTACGGACTGAGAGTACAGACTGAAAGTACACAAAGACCATATGTGCCAATGAGGAGGCACCGTAACACGACGCCTATCAGGACAGTTCCCGTGACGCCACAGGACTGATGTATTGTTGTGCATTTGGATGATACAGAATATTTGTGATACCCTGGCCTCAGTTTTCACAAAAAAGGGTGCCTTGCTTGTTTGAAGGAATTTGTTTACATGTTTGAAAGGTGCTGTAAGATATTTTAAAATCCTGCCTGTCAGCAAAGCCGAATAGCATCTCAGATTTGTGTGGCTGTTTACAGAGCCAAGGGACTTCTGTCAGGTCTCATGGATATTTTCTGCATGCTATTCCATAAAGTAATCACTTACAGCACCTTTAAAGTACCCTTCTACTGCTCTTTACTTGAAAGACAGAATCTAGCAGTCCAATCTGGCCCAATAACATTCCATTCTTGCATATGTTTTAGATTGCACTGTCAATTTCTGTGCCTTAATTGATTTCTACTGTATGTTTTTGTACAATGTTGGTGTCATCGGAATAATGATCAATCAAGCGTGCCATCAAAAACATTTCAGATAATGCTATGTAAATATAAGTATTCCTATTTTTCAACAATCTGACAGCTGTATCATGTGCACACAATACCACATGCTTCAACAATAAACTTTTCGTATGTTGCTTGGTATGATTTTTTTTTTTTAATCGATAATGAATCTTTCTTTGGTGTGAGCTAATGAAAGACACTGCTTGAAGAAGGATTTGAGGCTTTTGACTAGAGTTTCAAGCCAGCTGATGGGATTGCCACTCATTTGGTTTTCTAAGACATTTTGGTTGTGAATTTTGTGATTTATTTTCTTAGTAGCATCAGTAAGAATGGTTTGGAATGGTTTTATAGGACATTTTGGGGGAAAAAACAAAACAAAACACTACACTATGGGATAAAAATATTTAAAAAGTTAAATGCAAGTTTACATCTCACAATTCTGACTTTTTCTTGCAGTTCTGGGAAAAAAGTCATAATTGCGAGATACGAGTGCACAATTCTGATTAGAAAAGTCCGAATTGTGGGATATAAATTGCAGAAAAGTCGAAATTGTGAGATAAAAATTCACAATTACCTTTTTTCATCTTTTATTTTATGTCAGAAAAAAACAATTGTAAGATGTAAACGCAGAATTTAGAGAAAATTCACAATTGTGAGATATAAACTCAGAATTATGAGTAAGTCCGAATTCTGAGTTTACATCTCGCAATTTTGAGAAAAAAGCCTAAATTCTGAGATCAAAAGTCACAATTACCTTTTTATTTATTTACTTACTTTTTTATTCCGTGGCAGAAACAGGCTTCTATTGAAAAATGGATAATTTACATTTATACACAGTTTCATGTATATATTTACAATTACACATTTTATACACTTAAAATAAG
>SCHK01368349.1:0-29207 GCA_004124795.1 Poropuntius huangchuchieni | reverse complement strand
ACCGCCACCGCCAACACCATCTACCGCAGCAAGCCTAATAACCAATGTGATTTAGTACATATCGTATGTGTGTATCTCCTTATGTTTGGATAGACACTGATTGTATTAAACACAAATTGATTCTGCTAGTGGTTCTGAGGCCCCAAATCAACAAAGAGCTTCTAAAATTTAATCCCCTACATCACTGGTGCCCAATCCTGCTTCTGTGGGCCAACGTCCTGCAGAGTTTAGCTCCAAAATGCTCCAACACACCTGCCTGGAGGTTTGTAGTAATCCTGAAGACCTTGATCAGCTTGTTTAGGTGTGTTTAATTAGGGTTGGAGCGAAACTCTGCAGAACATTGGCCCTCCAGCAGTAGATTTGGATACCACTGCCTTACATACAAATATCAGTTAGAAATACAAATGAAACAAATTTACAAGTGTTGGGAAAACCAACTAAATTAAAGAGGTTTACGTTGAAGTTCTAACAATACTAAAACTTAAACTGAAATAAAAATGAACGCCAATCCAAACTATCAATAAATACTATAATAGTACATAAATAATGTGCGTCACTAATTATGTAATGCATGTCATTTTTGTAACACATGCAATTAATTTAGCTGTAATCTGCCATTTACTGTAAACTGCTTCAGCCTGTTCTGAATTATTTGTGAAGCTCAAATGATTAAACTCTGATACAAAAACTGACAAAGACTGTACTGTTATTAAAAGTCACATTTATAAATAAACTTGACATTAAAAAAGGTCTGTCTTGGTCAAAGTTGATTTATTTACTAGTAGGCATGAGCTGTACTGTTGAATCAGGAAGTTCAATGAAATTCGAGTTCTTCCCTTTTCCATTAAAAACAGATCGTTTCATGCCATTAGATGAACCAATAATGCTGTGTTGGGCTGGTTGGGATGCTCAAATAAATAAAATGCTTTTATAAAGTGCAACAGTGGGGTTCTGAAAGTAAAAATCCCACTCATTTTCTCCATAGGCAAATTGATTTTTAATGACAGACCTATTGTGAGCTATGAGGTTGTTAATTCGTTGGTATATGCTTTTTTTCTCTTTTTTTTTCGCTTGTAATGTTGTGATTCACCGTGTAGCTGATTGGTTTGGTTTACATTTTCGAACTCTTAAACAAAGACTTTAAAAATCCCTATGGGAAAAATGAATGGGGAAAACATTTCCAGAACCAAGCCTGCTGACAAAAGCTTGCTTATGCAATTCCCAATATTATATACAGAGACAACCACTGTATTAACATCAAAAAAAGACATACTTCAGTTTTAAGTGCACACATTGGACCTATACCTGTACAAACAATGGACAAATGCACATGGAAATAAATCACAGAGCAGTAGCACATCAGCACTGCGCCTAACACTTCTTCATTTTGCCGTTTATCTGCAGAGTGTCTGGAACAGCAGGGGGTGGCTATGCCCCTGAGATTCGTGTCCACACTCGGTTGAGCAAAGACGACACACATGTAGTTGGCATACACAGAGTGCTGGGTGAAGCTCTAATGCGTCTCCGTCCTCCCTCTCTCAATCAGTCCAGAACAAATATCTGATTCCGTCAGATTAACAGCCTCAGTTTCGACAATTGCCACGCCATGCCTTGGGGAGACTGAATTCATGCTTTGTGCGCCAATATTCGTGTCACTACAACTGTGCCAATTCTATATGTCAAGCCTATTCGCTGGCATTAGAGGACACCCATGGAAGAAAAACCGGGAAAACAGGCAAGGAGTAAAAATGGATACAGGTAAATGATGAAAAGAAAATCACCCCCAAATTGCGGCCGTCACCATTTGAGTGACCTCATCATGACAAGATGAGCAAAGTTGGCTCCAAACCCAGCTGGGACTGATAACAACTCCCTCCGGCATTACAGAGACAATCAATAACCTAGTCTGAGCATGCATAATTATTACGGCAGGGGACTAGAAGAAACACACAAGTCAAAGAGGGTCCTCAATTACCTACAGGCAGTGGAGCAGGCGCCATGCTGTCAAATGACTGGTTTTCTCGGCAGCCCTGTGTATTCTACTGATCACCCAGGAACAGCTGGTGTCTCAGCACTAAATAAAAAGGCCATGTAGGTGACACTAGCAACACAATCTATATATACTGCTACCTCAAACACTAGAAACTTCTATATGCAAACTACACATTACTTTTGAAAACACTAACAGTGTGCATTTACAGAAAGACTGAAACGCTGCGTTCTTAATACAATACACAGACAAGATATCAATGTAAACACTGATGTGTCACAAATTAGATCTGAAAGACAGCAAGAGATAACCTGCAGTCTATTATGTTGTTCATAATATTATAAAGGCGGCTAATATTCACAAGAGAAAAACGCTCCCTGCTCTTGGCTGGATAACTTCAACAGCTTTAATAAAGCCATAAAGTTACATACTCAAAAAACTTCAAACACTCTTTGTTCTATTGATAATAATGTGATTCTTTGTTCTTTGTTTTATTACCCTTTTTACTTGTCTTTTTCAAAGCAATGTTTAGGCTACATGCCATTGTTTGAAAGTGTTTTTTTATTCATTTAATTTGCATGAACATTAACTTTTTCTTATTCTTATTCTAACCTATTGTTTTTAATAATTAAACTGTTAAATGCACTATATTAGCAAATGGCAAGTAACATTTAATTACATTTGAAATTCTGGTGTCTAACAAGTAAAAGAAAGCATTACATTTTTACGGTGTACTCAAAACACACAGATGTTTTCAAAAAAAGGATTGCTTCTACAATGCTGGCTCTTAATTAGAAAAGAGATGCTTCTAGATAAATTACATAACTGATGCAATTAGTGATAAATTACATTTCCATCCTTATAACACAGAACTAAGTCACCTGAATGAAACACAAATGACATATTAATAATGGCAGTGTTTTAAATTCATTCTATTTAATTGAACAAGCTCTAAAATTAGTCCCAGAACCACAATGTAAGTGGTAGAAAAAGCAAAGCTTGCAGGATATGTAAAAGATGGAATTTAACAAGCTTTTAAGTTAATAGGCAACTGTACAGCAGAAATAACAACAGACAGTGAGGCAAAGAAACAGAACCAAGCTGCGTGTTTGGTTGGACTCCAACACAAACAAATGAAACAGACACTTGCTAATCCAGCACGTCACTGTAGTTAATGAAGTTGTGCAGCTGTTAGTGCTGAGGATGCCAGTTTTGGATCTGTAATTTGCATCCCTTCAGAGTTATTTCTCTCTAGTAGCATCTTTTATTGAGTGATGGATTTTTCATCGTTTCACACCATTTGATTTAACATCATACCGCATTACGCCAGTAGGACTTTTCATTTAAACAGCAACAAAATATGCTATGAAATTATAAAATGTAATTTTATCAAAAAATTGAAAGTCAAACTTATCTCTTTCCTCTCTGATGTCCTTGAAAGATCGTATCGGCTCTGAGTGAGCAAAAACTTCTTTATTACAAAGGTGCCCAAAAAAGTGTGATTCTCTGACAAAATCTTTTTGATCTATTTATAGGGTATTAGTGGATTAGTTCACACAAATGGAAATGGAATGGAAATTCTGTTGGCAGTATCGTTAATGCATATAAATATCATATTCTAATGTTATACAAAATCTTTTATTCACTGAAATCACTTGCAAAGAACAAAGAATTCAGAACTGAGGTTCTGAATCACCTGATTCATTGACTCAAAAGAATGATTCATTAATGAATCAGACATCACTTGCATGAACATGACAGATGTCAAGATTTTTATTGAATAACAACTTAAATTTCATCCTGATTCTTATATAAAGCTAGTGTATGGCTTAAAATATATTTCATTGTGTTTTCTGTCAGCTTGTCAGCCCTAGTCTATCCTATTTTGTTTTCATTAAACTGAAAAGAGCGACCTGGACATCCTTCACAAACTGTCCTTTTGTGCTCCCTGGAAGACAAAGTCATACGTGTTTAGAACAACATGAGGGTGAGTAAATGATGAGCGAATTTGCATTTGTGGCTGAACTGTCTCTTTAAATTGTTCTTGATTCGACTTTAGCGCGAACAGAGAAAAAATGTGTCACGGACTGTCACACCATATGATGATCAGCACAAAAAGCTCGAGAAATGGACGTGTAAAAAAAGCACACCACGTCAACCATACATCACAAATATCTTACCAAGCTATGGCTAATTACATCCAGTTTCCTCGAGTGCTCGCTGACCATCTGTGAGGTATGAGTGATCCGGGACGATCTGGTTTTTAGTAGAGAAAGAGAGATAGACGGATGGTGCTGGAAAAGTCCAGAGGCATTACTGTGTTTGATGGGACGCAAGCGGCACCACATGCACGTCTGAAATCCAGAGCTTAAAGAGGATTTATTCCGACTTAGAGACATTCATAGAGACAAGACATCAACGCCTCTAGAAACTCTCTCAAACGCACACGCACAGAAAACACAGATGTACCAGAGATGGAGACAGAAAATAAGCATTTGTATTTAGGCTATTATGACTATTTCCTCACCAGGTGAAACATGGAGTTGACGGGTTTCGAGTGTTACGACTAAACGAAACTGACAAATGCGGACTTCAACACACAGACCCACATGCAAACGCAGCAAAGGCCCTGGGGTTTGATGCGTGAGAGTGATTAAACTGGGTTTTATGCATGTGCGAGGATTCATGCAGGCGCTATTTTGCACCAGCGGGAGGGATGAGGTAGCCTAGATGAAAGGAATGATAAGTTTAGAGTTCAAAGATAAAGCAGGAAAATGGATTTCCGCTCTTCCAGTATTCCCAATAAACAAACAAGCGCAGGTGCTGGTACACACATTATGATCTATCGCTCGTGCTGTACGCACACGTGTGTATGTGTGCGTGTGTGATCGTTTGCGTTCACACGTACAGGTAAAAGGAACGGTATTCTGTAGAGAGTAGTGCTGGCTCGCCTCTGAACAAGCCTGTCAGGCATTCATAATGCAAAAGGCTAAAAATACATCAGAGGTTCACCCACACACACACACGGCATCTGGAATTCTCCTCATCCTACGATCAGAGCTAACCGAGAAAACCTGAGCTAACGACAAGTGTTTTATTGGCAGCATACAAACTAGGGTTGTGCGGTATAAAAAATTTCCAGTTACAATATCAAAAATAGGCTATTCAAAGAATGTGACATGAAGCATAAAAGTGGATCCACAGATTCGTTAAATTGTTTAGCCACCAAATTTACAAATTTAAAAAAAAAAAAAAAAATTCATTTTGTAATGTAAACAAAAGCCATTTGTTTGGTGGTTTTAATTATTATCAAAGCTCAACAAGTATGAAATAACAGAAACATTATGTTAATTAATACAGGTTTGTTTGCATTTTCTGTTTTGATGCAATTTAAATTAGAATTTAAAAAAAAAATCTCAGACAATCTACATCTTTGTATTCATGAAGCTTAATACTGTTATTTTATGCATTAAACTGATTAAAAATGACAGTGAATACATTTATGACGTTACAAAACTTTTCTAATTTAAGGAAAATGTTTTTATCTTGAACTTTTTTTATCCACTAAAGAAAAAAATAATAGTAATAAATAATAAGAAGAAATGTTTCTTGAGCAGCAAATCAGCATATTAGAATGATTTCTGGATCATTAAATTTGTTATTTAAAATTGTAATATACACTTAATAATATATAATATAAATATAATATAAATTGTAACATACACTTAAATCGTAATATACGTTTTTACTTTTCGATCAAATAAATGCAGCCTTGGTGAACATAAGAGATCGCACCGATTCATCATTCTATTAATTTTATTCATTTCTATTAATTTTCCTTAAAAAGAACAGAACTACAAATATTATACAATTTAGTGCAATTGAAGCTGCGTGTTGCTAAGTGTTGATACTAATTGTGTTAAAGTTTACCTTTTTGTATTGATCCAATCCTAACACTAGCTCATTCTCCTAAACGTTCTTCTCAATATTAAAAACTAGCTATTGTAACCAAATTAAACACTCTGCCAGTCCCATAAATGAGCCTGAATAACTGACTTTTGTTCAATTACACGGCTAATTAATTAATTCCCATGCTATTGCTACATACAACTGTGCTTAAACACTGTTAATCACACAGCTAAATGTGTTCAGAACGAGTGAACGCGTCAGTTTGATTACTATGCTCCAAACTAGAAACGGCTTCCCGCAGACGCCCACAGCCATCAAACTTCAGCTGTAAACAACTATTCCAGTTCAGACGTCAACATCTTATGCTGCTTTGCTACTATTTCATCATTTGTACGTGGGAGAAAAAGCAACATCAACACAATACGTAGTGCTTGTCAGCCGCCAGATGCCAAGCCGATGGAAACTGTGACACTAATATAAAGTGCTGACGTTGATTGGGCCGCTAATACAGGCAAAACACAAGTAAATGGGACCACCATGGGCGGCTTAAGAATTTTTCCGGCTTGTTAATGTGTTGCATCCACATCACTGACCATCATGGGTGAGTCATTTGCAACAAATAGCCGTCTCACCAGCAGGCCACGATACCTCAAGTCACAGTGAGACATTTAGACATTTACATCCTTTTTCATTTTATTGCAGCTGGTTTCTAACCAGGCTCCCAGGAGCACATGTTGAATTGAAGCGGTGCTTTGCTGTCGATATGCGCAAACAAATCGATCCGATTCTAAAGAACTCCGCAGGGTGGACAAGTGAGATACAGATACTAGATATTCAAGCTGTTTGTTTTCCATTCCCATGCAAGCAAGCCTCAGTACATTGTTTTTTTACACAAATTTCTCATAGTGTCCATCAACAATGCCAGGGTTAGTGGAACTACTATGACTGTAATTGCATAAATATTTATGGAATTACTTAAAACCACTAACCCCAAATACTGAACATTATTAACTCATCACAAGCTGTTTGTGCTATAGACAATAAATGACATCACAAATCACGTGCTTTTATTTTAATCAGTTCAGTTTATGATCTATTCACCTTGCAAATGATAAAATAAAGAAAACCCCACAGACTTACATTAGAAGACAGGTCTGAGCCATATTTAGAGTCCAGAATATCAATATTAAGCTCTTTTTTTAACAGCTAAGCTATCACAGTTTTATTGTAATGTAAGCAACAACAGCAGCACTATGCCATTTTGGGTTACTGTTTACTATAGTTAGCAAATATTCAAAATGTTTACTTCTATACAAAAAAATACTGTCAACAATCGCAGCTGTCATGGCACTTTTCTATTTCAGGAACACTTAAACTCTGCGTGTGCGCGTTTTATACACAGCTCACTGATCTTTGCCTTTAGCATGGGAAAGAATGAGAGAGATGTGGAGCAGAAAAAAAGAAGAATGTGCTCAAAAGAGTAAAATCTACATTCAAAGAGGTGCGATCATACGTGAGGTGAAATCTACAGTAGAGTTTCGGCAAATGTCAGTGTCGAAGACTTAAATGCTTTGAACATGGGTTTGTGCTTGACATTGCTATTCCAACACTAAGAGGAGGTAAGAGAAGGGAAAAAACTTTATAAAACTTCTACTTTGAAAAATATATCTACTGCTGGAATCGGAATGCATGCTTCTTAACACAAGCTGTCATATTGGAAGAAATGCCTAAAAATACCAGCTAAATAAAAAACTATTGCATGAAGGTGATTATTTTCTTGTTGACAGACTAGTGTTCAGTCGGTTTACACAGTTGTTTCACAACAAAGCCAAAACTCAAATGTTTTACATAAGAATTTGCCCTGCCAACTCATTGTCTCTGGGTTTATGTAACTGGAACACCCACAAAACACACACGTTCAGAAACAGGCCAAGCCAGTTTGCCTAAGCAGGCCTCGTACAGTCGTACACAGAAACAAGGTACTCACAACAAATGTCTTAACGTACATTCATAGCTGCATTCTGAGGTCATGTTCAGAATGGAATGCTAGCATATTCTTCCTGTGTACACAGCATACTACATGGCTTAAAAAGTATGTGAAATATGCATTACGGAATGATTTCATACACGAGTATGCTACTCTGTGGTTAGATGACCTCATTAAACAGCATTAAAAATATGCAAGTGACATCCAGTTTTAATCACAATAAATACATTTATAAAATGTCTTAAGATTTGGCAGCCCAATCAAAGCAGATAAAAATCATGCCCAGTATTATAACAAGGTCAAGTTAAGCACATTGCATTATGGGATGCCATGTTTGCCACACTGTGCAAGGACAACACAGGGTGACTTAAAATTACTCATTTATTTAATTTATTTTTTTTAAATAAAAAAATATCTTTAAATTCTAATAACTCCAATAACTCTTCAAATAACTATGATTAAAGAAAATACAGAATATTCTAAAATCATAACATGAAGTACCGTGGTTAATTTAATATACCAACAATCCCTTGTTTTGTTAATAAACTGTCATAAAAAAAATATGAGGAATTATCTGGTTTGGGGAATGGTCTTCAAATACTGTGCTGTTAAATGCGAGACAGAAAGTTTGAGAACCAATGCATATTTTAGCAAATATAGCAATTACTTGGGTATTTCCTGCATGCCAAAAGTTCACAGACTGTTTTGTCAACACTGATAACAGTTAACATACTACAGTTTTATAAGACAAGCATATAAAACTCATATTGAATTTAAAACTATAAACATGCATATTCACAAACATGCACACTAGGGAATTCTGGGAAGTGCAGCTATTTTATTTCATTAAGTAAATACTATATAACACATACTGCCATGAATGCTGACAAGAAATGCAGCATTTATTTTGCATCATGCTGCTATATACATGCTGCACACAATTCTGTAGCCCTCCATATGCATGCACACACGCACTCATAATGAGTATCATGAAAAGAGGCTGCATCTTTTCAGCACCGCTGGCCTCTGACTCACCCAGAGGGGACGTAACCCATAGCAACACCCACAATGTGGAGATCACTTGACTCGGAGAAGGACAGAGCTTTCCATATGATCACACACACGCACACATGAGAGGGGTTTAGAAGTCCTGTATGTCTAAAATAAAAGTGGTGATGTTTAAATTCACTTTTGAAAGAAACACAGAGAGCGACAGACAGAGAGAGAGTTCCTGAAGCAGAAACCTCGGCTGCCTCTGTGGTCTGCCACTTTAAATCAGATGGCAGCGTCTGATGGCTCAATGTGAATGCTGCCCAATAATAGAAACAGTTTGGCGAGAAATACAGAGGAAAGAGGGCAAAGGAGAGATAGAGGGGAGAAACGAGGGAATAACAAGGGCAAGGCAGACCTCCGTCTGAAAGCCACTGGCCTCAGGGTCTATCATTTTCTCTTCTGCTCTCTTTCTGGTTTAGAGAGTTGAAAGGTGCAGGAAAATGCTATATTCTCTCACCCCAAGAATGAAGTAGCTGCCAGGGGCCTTTGTAGATCTCCAAATGTGATCTTTAAAAGCTGCTTTGAGTCAAAGTATTGCTCAAATTTGTTGCAGACTGTGGAGAGTCAATAGAAGTAAAAGAGGTCAGCTCTAATGACACTATGAAACTTGATACAACCATCAGATATGTGAATCGATCACAACGAGATCTGAACATTGGGACACTAGTCTCACATCACCTGGTGCTCGGGCCTAATCTAATTAGATCAAGCCACCAAGAGACACTCCATCCTTTCCATCATTTGGATTGCCACCACAACATTTTAAGAGACACTGAAGCTTTTTGTCTTGGTTTAGTGTACATTATGTTGGCATACAGGTCCATCGTTTAAACAAGAGCAGGAGGACTTGGGTATATGATACGGTGGATCCAAATAGCTTTTGGATTTCTAAGCCGTACTTCAAATATATGAATGTCATGGAATTAGTAGTCTCAGTCTCAGATGTTACGCTCACGGAACGTCTGATGCATATGGCACACAAAAGTGGAAACACTTCAGGAGTTTCAAAGTCGTCGTGAATTATACAGGATTTCCGGGAGACGTGTGTGTCGCGTTCTTTAACATTTCGCCTGGAAACAAAGATGCCGTGACGCCAAACTCCCTCGCGAAAGAAAAAATCCGCCATGTTTACAACTGTGACGATGAGCGCTTATTAGGATCAACTAAACGCTGGATTTTTAAAAGTATGTGAATGACATGATGCTGAATGAAACGAACTGTGATTGGTTACTAATGCAGTGAGATTTGTACATTTTAAAAGTGTGGCGTAGATGTCCAAATGCTTATCCAAAGTCAAAATATATATATAAATAGGCTGATAAAAGATGGTATTTACATGCTCAGAAAATAAAGTCAATGTGCTGTCCATCTTTAAAAGGTGCTGAGGAAAACAGATTAACCTTTCATGCTTGTCATGCCTGTGTTTTCATTTAAAGGTTGTATTTAATGACGCAATTCATTTTTATGGGGATCTTAAACCGTCATTAAAAAGTGTTAATTGCCTAATACACAATAACATTTTAGCTACAAATGACTCCAATGCTGATGGGCAACATTTAGGGTCAAGATCTTGTTAAAGACTCTCTCCCGTCTGCATCATCACCATAATAGCAGATGGGATGATTAAAGAGATAATTCACCCTTAATGAAAATTCTCTCCATTTACTCCCCATCATGTTGTTCCAAATCTGTATGATTGGATGTCTTGATCCATTATCAAATATCATCACAAGACTTGAAATATATGAGTCATATGGACTACTAGCATAACACTGACTAGTTGGAAAATATTTTCACTATACACAAAAGATCAAGAGATTCTTCAAAACTACACTTAGAGTTCCACAGAAGAAAAAAAAATTGGGTTTGGAACGACATGTGGGTGAGTAAATGATGAAAAATGTTCAATATTTGTGTGAACTACTTCTATAAACTTCTCTCAACTTTGCTGAATATCTTGAATGCACTTCCACCAGAGGGAAGTATAGGTTTATTCAGTCTGCCTGTGAGGTGACTGTGGAAAAGATGATTAATACAATGAAGTATGTAATCTAGCAACAAATACTTGTCTCATTGCTCATGCCTCATTCAGGTCAGACTGGTTTTAAGTGAATGACGGACGGCAGACATTCTTGTGGTGTGTTTGAAACAAACAGATACTCTGCTAACAGAGTGTGAGAATTTCCACAATCCAAAGCTTGTCTGATTTCCAAAACTCAACTCTTTGGTGGGTTGCCCAAATGAAAAATTGTATTTGAAAAACCTGTATAATTAGACTGACTGATGTTGTGTTCATCTGACTAGTATATTACTTTAGGGGAGTTTACATAAGATTCAAAAACAGCACAATGGGAAGAAACATTACAAAAATGTGGACTATTTTTAACTCGACATGCCTTCTTAAATGGAATGCTAACTAGCATCACCAAATATAAAATGTAATATTAGTACAGGAAGCTGCATAGTATTAGCAGGTACAAAACATTAGTAGCCAAAAAAAAGTGCTGGCGCATCTAAGGAACATCCATTAATGGTTAATGGATGAAGTAACCCTGTCTTCCACAAACTAAATTAAATATTAAGATCCATATAAAACAACAATGTGATGCATCATTTATCACAACATAAGGGCAATTTCTGCTGAGCTCTGTAATTGTTTGAGATGACACTAAGGACTGTTTGATTGAACGTGCACCGATGGTGTGCACCTCTGCTGCAGTCAGCCATGTCTAAGAGGAAACAGGGTCTCTGAAAACACACACACACACACACTCCTACACAAACCCTGTTTGCCTCAAAGAACAAGTCCAGATACTCGACAGCACATGATGCAACATCCAACAACAACCTTTTTTTTTTTTTTAAGGAGGAAAAGGAAAAAAATGTTTCTGGCTGAGCCACATGCTAATCAACATGAACAGTATTTTTCTTACTTTCTAATAGTGAATACATTATAGGCCTACTGTATGTCCATTTAGCAATCCAAAACTAAGATATAAAAATGCATAAAGCCCACTTCCAAGTCAATATGCCTCAAGTACACTTTAGTAAGTGTATGACCGTTTTGCACATTTTATCGCCCACCTGCTAAAAACCATATGTCCAATTGCTTAGAAAACTAATGGCACACTAAAAGGCTCGACAAACATGATTTGAAGTATCGTTGTTGTTGTTGCTGATGTTGCACATGCACAATGTGACCAGTCGCATGCTAAAATGTAATATCTAAGGGTAAGTAAAAAAAAGCGGTATTAAATAAATAGTTTTAATAAATGAAAATTTTAAATAAGTAAATAAATAAATAAATGCCAAGTTATTAAGCTCATTAAAGAGAAGTACAGAGATATATGATACCATCTGTTCATAGCAAGTCAAGACCATTGCTACATATCAATCTGTAATATAATACTTCTTTTACTTTGTTGATAAATAAAAAATGACATAACATGGTATCCTTAGTGGTCCCATCAGTCCATGTAGCTTTTATCCCACTACTTATTCCATCAATCTCTGGCATACCATTTTTGACCCATGTATGTCCAGCTCTTAATATTTATGACCTGTGTTGCCCTTCCACGTCAGCCCTGTTATCATTCTCTGTCATGTTTAGGCACACAGCCCTTCAGGATTACTGCATGCAAGCAGAAAGCAATGTCCCCGTGAGGACGTCTGCACGGGGGGTTACGTAATGCTCCATAATCCCCATATACTCCGTACGTGTATGTGTGTGCTAGACAAAGAGTGAAAAAGAGTGTATTTGACAGTGAGACAGAGACAAAGCATATGTCAGGGGGTCATGAATCTGCCCACACCTGACAATTTGTCTCCTTGTCCTATACAGTGCTATGCCTTTAAAGCCATTGGCATCATTTTTATATTAAAATACTTTCTCTTATCCCTATGTAGCGTGCAGAGATACCACTGAGCGCAAAGCCATTTGTAGGTTGATTTCCCTGAAAACAAACAAATGTCGATCCCCAACAAGCAGAAAACATTTTCCTAACATTGCATTTTGGTTGCATCATAGTAAAAAAACAAACCTACACCCAAGATAAAACAAAAATGAAGACATTAAGTACTGCTTACTGATTAGAAAACCCCCAAAATTAAAAGAATAGCTTAGCCAAAAATGAAAATTTGCTGACAATTTACTCACCCTCAGACAATTGAAGATGTATATAAGTTTATTTCTTCATCAGAACAGATTTGGAGAAATGTAGCATTACATCACTTGCTCACCAATGGATCCTCTGCAGTGAATGGGTGCCGTCGGAGGAAGCATTACTACTATAGATTATAGACTAGCCTATATTTTTGCTATCAATAATGATGAAGGCGAATAACATCACAAACAACAGCAAACAAAAAAAAGTGTGTCTGTGGCACTTGACTCAATTTGTTTCAAACCAGACCACCTATTTTTCCTGAGCAATGGAAGCTACAGAGAGAAATAAGCATTAGTTTTGCAATTTCAGTTAGTGCCACACTTCAACATCAAGTCTCACTCATAAGCACACTCGTTCTGTTGCTGTGGTTTCAGCATGTGTGGTTTGAGCCGACTCGATGCTATCTGAGTATGCATGCATGCACGCACTGTACAATACACTGTGAGTATACAGAGACCGTATCATCCTCATCTCCATTATGTCATGATTATTTACATACGCACACGTCATCGCAGACTTGCCTTTGCCAGCATGACCAACTGTTCAGACAGCCAACTGTTGTTCAGCTCGTGTAGTGTGCATGCAGCAGGGCTCTGTGGGAAGGAAATGTTACGCCAGCGGGACCGACCTGGCATTGTGCCTGTTTCTGTGTTAACCACAACATGTAACCTCTGATTCTAGGGTTTGATCTTAATCGGATTCTGGTATTTGTGGAGATGATTCTCTGTCTTTTATATTTGTCCAAGGTCTATTAATAGATTACGAGAATCAAATCATTTTTGTGTATACGATCATTTTAAATTTTAGATCTCTGTATATTTTCTTTCCCAATTCAAATTGTACTTTACGTTCCTCTTTGAAAAAAAAAAAAAGAAACAAAATCATAAATACGTGTTTAAGCTAGCCACAGTATACTAGTTTGCATTGTACTAATGAATTATATATTTCTCTAAAATTAACAAATTGACAGGCAGCTCTAATTTGTTGATAAAATGCTTATGGGTAAAAACAGAAATACCATAAAAATGCTTTCTATATGAAATGCATGTCTAGAGCAGATACCATGCCTATCCTTTCCTTTAGGGATTAGAGCAAAAGAAATAAACTAAACACAGTCCACTTTTCCCCTATCGATTAGTCAATCATGCCTCACTTCCCTCATTAGTGCTTCCTTTTACCTCTCAGTCACTCCATTTGCCTTCTCAAGAGCGCGTGTCGCATTTCTTAGATGCATTTTCCAAGCACTCTTTTTTGCAAGACTTTCTTTCTCATTATTATGTGGTTTGTTTCAGATGTGAGAAGAGAGAGAATGTCAGAAGCATACTTTTTGCCTTTAGTGCAAGTGTTATTAACATCGTTTTTGCTAATTCAAATGAAGCTAAAACAAAATCCAAATATGAGATGAAAATGTAAAATGCTAAAAATGAAAACAAAAAATTTCTCCCTGGCAGTTTAGTTTAAATAAAATCTTTATGCTGAAGTACTAAACTAAAAATTAAAATTAAAATAAATTAAAAAATAAATGGAAATATAAAAAAATCTAATATAAATTACAAAAAACTAAAAGCACAAAGTTACAAAATTTTAAACAAATAATAAACAAAGAAAATGTAAAAATAAAAGGTGATTCAAAATATTAATAATAGTTTATAAATAAAACAAAAATATCATTGTGGAGCACAAAAAAAATGGTGAATTAGCTGAATTATACAACGACTGGTAACAACATGAAAATGCAGTAGGTAAAATAATGCTCCATTTTTCAAATTATTATTTTAGACTAAAAGAAACCTACGAAGTCCCTTAAGGGACACGGTGGTGGGAATAAAATCGGGGTGGGTAAAAAAAAAAATTGGCGGTGGGAGGAAAAATTTTTTTTTTTTTGTTCTCTCAAGAAACTTTTGTGTTCTCTTGCAAATATATTTGAGTTCCCTTGCAAAACCAGTTGAGTTCGGATAAACGCAAAAGTTTTGCGAGGGAACACAAATATCTTTCTGAGAGAACGCAAAAGTTTTGCAAGGAAACACAAAGTTTATCGAGGGAACGCAAAAGTTTTGCAAGAGAATGCAAAACATTTCAAAAATATTTTTTTAATATTTATTTTTTCCACCACCATGTACTTTTAGGGGCTCCGTAGAAACCTACACCTCATCAGCATACAAATACTACCGCATAGACAGAAAATTTGGCACATCCCACCCTTCCAGCTACTGTAATTTATCTCTTTCTTAATTTGCTCTCTACTGGAAAGTCATATTTGAAACCTTGCTGTTGGTGCAATAACATTTGCCAAAGTCTCTCATTACACCTCTATAAACCAGCTTTCTCCCATTATTATTTACTTCAAGGCTGCAAACACAGAAATGTGAAAGAGAGCCGCCTAGTTTATGGAAAACAATCCTTAATACACTCAACATCTCCTCCCTCATTCATTGATCTTGTTCTACAGCATATCTGCCATGTGTTATAAGGCCACACCCCTGTAACACACATCTCCATAAATAATACCCCTATGTATCTAAAACCACACCCACCATAATTCACTCCTTTTCATGAAACATAAGCCACTCCCACAAATCTGCTGTCTTAACATTGCCAAATATGAAATCCAGTGACGCCGTCAACACGTATGGCAACAGACGAGCATACATCCAACATTTTCCCTGATTCATCTCCTGTATATGGGCACAATCCATCAGTTTTATCCACGCTAATGCTGGTAATTAACGGCTGGACAAAAGGCCACCACATGTGCCATTTGGAGGTGATACAGTATAATCTTTTGTGCCATAAACACAGCTGGTGATATGGTTTTATGAGCAAGAGTTTAGTATGCAGTCGTGCAGATCTGGTCACATGCACCAGTCTAATACCCTAAAAGGTTGCTGTACAGAACAGAGATAGATTTGGACATTTTGTATGAATTTGAGACATTGTACATAATATGCATTGATAAAAAAAGGAAAAAAGAAAGAAAAAAAAAACAGATTTACTTTCACTATAAATCTAATATTAGTTGAGCATTTACTCCAACTCCTATCCATCGCAGAAACAAACAATGGCATCTTCCACGCAGTCTGCACACTGGAGTTGCTCAGTATACAAATACTATGGTAATATTGCAGTACACACCAAAACTTAAGCCCAATTGCTGAAATGCTCATGGAACTCATTTATAGAGGATGATTTAAAGTAATATGTTAAAGTTTGCCAAATCATCATCAACAATAATATGAATAATAATCAGTATAACTAATATTAATATAAATGAAATACTAATATTAATAATAATAATAATAGATATAATAATAAATAATTAAACAAATAAAAATATGCGGTAGAAAAGTAACTGAAAATGACTGCAGCGAAGAGCAAAAGAATATAATAGCATTTATTATTAATTATTATTATTATTATTTAGTTGTATTATTGTTAATAAATATCATCTTAATTTTGCCATCTTTTGCTCAGTTGCAGCTGTTTTCAGTTACGTTTCTATAGCTTATTAATTTATTTCTATGTTAGTCATATCAATATTGCTATTATATAATTTATTTAAGTTATATCTATTATTATTATTTTCATTATTTTTTTGAAGGGGGGAGGTTATAACAAGCATCCAGGTAAATTACCAACCTTACTGCACAAAAACCATTGGTTTTCTGCGGCAGCTCACTAAGTATGAGCAATCAGCAGGCACCAATAACTAGGAACTTTTGGCAACTTTCATTATAGAAGTAAAATTGTTTTCAGCTTGTACTATCAGGAATATTTCATAGACGGGCGAGCAACTCCCATGGTGCTCTGGTATCTAACTGCAGCTCGGGTGAATTTCCGTGCAAGGACGACTTCATCAGCGATGAATACTTTGGGTTTTCAATCAGGCCTTTGACAAGCTACTGTACTTGACAGTTCATTTGGTCGACGTGCACCTGCCAGCAAGATGGGATTAGCATCTTCAAAGGACAGAAACAGGAAGTTACGAGTGGAGAGGGTGAACAGAAAGAGAAGCGATTGAAAAGGAAGAAAAAAGTGCTAATAAAGAAGAGTGGATATGTGGGCTTCAGACACTGAATTCTGGAGTCCTAATTGTCAGGTTTTTCTTTGCCGCAGGCGCACATACTCCATGTTGACGAACTCTCAATGCTCCTAGTTACACCAATACTGTTGATTGCAGAAGGCTGCCGGTGGTTAAATTAAGCTAATTAGTGCATTCGTGACATGTGCAGATTTTTTCCCATAGCCTGAACACAATACCACAAGGTCCTTCCCTTCCATCACATACTGAGGCTGCAATGATAATTAGAGGTTGCAGAGACATTCTGTACAAGGGGGACAAACAGCATCTCTCTCTCTCTCTATATTCCACAGCGGTTTATCGCCATGCTGAGATGTTTATATAGGCACAATCCCCCGATCCAACATACGCTTGTCCTTCATTAAGTAAATAAGCTGGACTGCTGCCTATACATTGTTCATTAGGATGAAATATAGCAGGCTTCAAACAGCGCAATGTGATGTCCGATGGTCAACACCTTTAAAGTAAGTGCTGATCCACAGTTTTGATATGCAACTGGATCGTTTATCAAAATAAATTAGCATTCGGGGGAATATTTAATAAAGCCTTTAACTTAAGCTTCAGTAAGCTCATTAAAGTCAAAATGACACTATGCCCTGGCGTGCGATCCATTTAAAACAGTCAAGTGCTGTTATTGCTCTAATTCAGAGTCACAGAGCTGCAAGGCCTCCATAATTTCAACATGTCTTTATATGCCTTTAAGGCCCTCAGGAGGTGATATTCCATGCAAGGAATGACTTAATTTGGCCCAGATGAAAGGTTGAATTAACCTTTCATATGTTCTAATCAAAGGTTCGCTGTTTGGACAAAGCAATGCAGTTTCTCATTATATGAACGGTGGAATTGGAGCCTCTGGCTGATTTCCATTTCAAAGAGCTAAAACTGTTGCTGCAATTGCAATACTTCACTCCTAGAGAGATGAAACTATAACACAATTCAGCAGCACTATGTATCAGAATTGCTGTGAATTCCCACATTGACGCTGGCTCTGAAAAACAACAACAATGGCATGCAGCAAACCTACAGTAGAGGCGAAGTCCTCCTGGGAAGTTCCTATTTCGGAAAATGTGAGATGAAGTGTTTATTTAAGTGATTTCGGTCTGAATAAAATGGACTCGCTGGACAATTACACATTTCTCTCTCTCTCTTTCATTTCCCGACAAAGACAAAAAGGATTTTATCGCTAATGACACATAATGAAGAGCAAAAGATGCGCATTAGATCTCCAATCGATGCTTTATCTGTGCATTTATCATCCTCATGCTGCCACAAAGAATGATTGGAAATGTATTTTAGTCAAACATATCTGTCTTCTCATAAATCTGCTAAATAAGTTTCTGGCAAGCTTTATTGCTGTTTTTACAGTAAACAAAATGCATCAAAACTAATGATTTACAAATTATTTCCACCAAGTTTCCCACAGATAATTACAAATTGACGGTGGCATTCATGTGCACTTAACTTGTTAATACAATCATTACAACATGATTCGAACACAGTTCAAACGTGTTTTGTGTTTTGAATTAAATTAACAACCGCTTTCAGTTGTTCAAGCAAATCAAGTGACAGAAAGTAGACCAAGTCTAAGGTTAATCACTGCACCTAAGGTTAATGTTAAATCTAATATAATATTATAGACACTATCAGTTTCTGTGCAATGTCGCATCCAACATTTCAACTAATGTCATACATGTGAAGCCGGTAAACCAAAATAGCTTTATGATACTCACAATAGCACCATAAATAGACTGTTTGCATAAAGAAAAATCCACTCAGTAATTGTGTCAGTACAATACAATCAGAAATTAATCTGTCTAGAGCTAAAAAGATCATTTTGACAACATTGCAGTGCAAAAAACACTTCTTTTACTGCGATATTGCAAAATAAATATAAAGACTTGTCATTGAACCCCTCCAGAATGTCTAGACTTCCATTAAGTGCTTTACTGTAAAAGCAATTTTCTCTCAAAAACTGTATGTGGTAATCAATATATGCAGTCAGTGAAGTCTATCTTGCTTTAAACATTAGGGAAAGCTTGAGGAATGAAGTCACAGATGCATTTTACTTTTCACTTTTTGATTAAAGTAACTGCACACACAACTGATTTACTCGACCTGATGCTAAAAGAGTACTGCAACTTTGTCCAAAGGTGGACTGAGAAATACTACGTCCCCCTACGACCACAAATAACCATAGCAATTCTCCAATGACACAAAAATAGACACCCTCACTAGACTAGAGGAAAGCAAAGGTAGATGAGGTGGAGATGAAGCAGCTGGTGGACGGAGCTCTGCTGTTTTTGTGCCTGTGGCATTTCCTGTTATCAGCTGATCCTCAGTGTGTATAGGCATTTCACTCACTCCATCTATTATTCACACACTTTGAATTCCATATGAGGCCTGGACATGGGAGACACACATGCACCTATACACAGCAGCCTACATAATACTGTGCTCAAAAACCACAACAGAGGAAACAGTACTTTTTTTTAGGTAAACAAAGCCCATGAGTGTTTCAAACCAGATTCTCTTTGTGCAGCTGGAAAAAGAGATAGACAAAAGCAAAACTAAACACCAGCATTATCTCAAAAGCTGATTTGGACACACGTAAACCCATTTACAGAGGGTTGGGAGATGAGGACCATTTGTATAAAAATAATAATAATGCATTATTCACCAACAGTCATATTTACATATTACTTCTATAAGCTAATAAACTGAATGAAGCATACAAATTAGTCTTTGTAATTGGTTTGAATCAACAAACACTCATTCACTAACTAGAATAGTTTGCTTTTTGAACAAATGACTAATACTATCCAAACTTGTGAATTTTTCGCTTACATTTGTCTAACAATTCACTCACTCTTTGAAATAATGGTATTCAGAAACAAATAGCTAATGAATTGGCCAAAAACTCAAAAATGAACAAATGATTATGATCACATGAAATAGTTAAAATATGAATCAGTCCCAAAAACGCCCAAATAATTCTTGAACTCACGAGTTATCAGTTTAAAACAAACTCCAATGACCTAATGAACTGGTCAAAAAGACTCACAAATCCATCTCAAATGCATGAGTTATTGACTTAAACTTTCCAACACTCATTAACTCACTATAATAACATCAAACAAATAACTCTTACTAGCTAATGAATTTGTCATAAAAACTCATAAATCAGTTTCAGACTCACACGTTTCATACTCATCTCACAACTCTGATTCATGAACAAATGACACTTGTGATCTAATAAACTGCTTAGAAATGTGAATCCATTCCGAAACTCACAATAATTCTTGAACTCATGAGTTAACAATTTGAATCAGTCTTACATTTCTTATGAGCTAATGAATTGGTCAAAAATATCCACAAATTAGTCTCACTCTCAATAAAACCCTCATTTACACTCACGTCCTAAAGCTCAGGGCCTCATCTGCCGCTGATGTGCATGCTCACACAATCTCAGATACTGCTCATTTATTCAACAATCAACCAGCCAGTTAATGTTATCCTTCTGTACCCTCTCCTTCTCTCCATGGCAACAACTCTCACATCTACATGCTAATAACATCCTCCTATCTCCATAACAACTCTGACATATTGTGCCTTTCCCTCCTCCTGCTAAGAATACACTCATTCGATCCATCAATAATGCTAAGATATTCAGTGTCCATGGTAACAAACGTCCTCCTCCCCATTTTCATCATGCCCTCATACACCAGTAAGGTACACAGGCCTGTCCTAAGTAAAGGTGATTCACTTGCTATGATCAATACACAGTCCAACAGCGAGTGTCCTTAGAAATGACACTCGTGCTTTTATAAGATGTGTGTGGAGTGTTTACTACCCACCAACCCTAAGGCAAACGCTGTGCCTCTGACATAAAGGCACTTTAAGCACAGCACAAGTCAGAGTCAGGGCATGTGGTGCAACCACTATGAGGGAGAGAACAAAGAATCTTCTGAATTCTGTTTGGCAAAGTACTTGTCCATGCTCTCAGTGTTCGATGAAGTAGAAATTACACAGTCAGTCTTAAAGCGATAATTCAACCTTGAGGTGCCAAATCGGGAGTATTTTCTTCTTCGGTGCAGCACAAAAAGAGATGTTTTACTGAATGTTCACGCTGTTCATGCTGGGGCTGTTGAGCTCCAAAAATGAAATGAAAGAATTCTTCAATATTCATGGGGTTTTTTCTATGCTAGTTCACCCAAATGGGAAATTTATGCCATTGTTAACTCACCATCATGCCATTACAAACCTGTATGACTTACACTCTTCTGCAGAATACAAAAAGAGAGATTTCGAAGAACACTGGTCTCCAAACAATACTGAAGCCCTTTGACTTTCATTGTATGGACAAAAAAATTAAAAATAACATCTAGGAAATTACCTTTATTCAGTTTGCAAAGTAGAAGAAAGTCATACAGCTTTGAATTAACTGAGGATGAGTAAAAGGCAGAATTTTTCGTAAAATGTTAAAATCTTAAAAATGAAGGGTCTTTTTAAATGTCCTTCACACTAAGAAAAAAAAAAGTTATTTCAAGAACTGTTCAAAGTAATGTTCTTTAAGGGAACCCCAAATGGTTCTTCTATGGCATCATTATGAAAACCTCTTTTGGAACCTTTATTTGTAAGAGGGTGCAAAAGGGTCCTGCTAATAGTAAAGTATTAACCAACATTAACTATGGGTGATGCTGTTTAAAAATGTTTAATAATTAATGCTGGTTCATTCATTTTATGTTCATGTTAGCACTGGTCTATTAAATCATATAAACTTTTGATTTCAATATTATAGTAGTAAACATGGCAGTTAAGGTTAATAAATAGTTTAGAAGTATTTCTCCATCGTTAGTTGTATGGTAACTAATGTAGTTAACTAATTTCAACAAATAGAACCTTATTGTAATTAAAAGACTATTTTGTCATGGGTGCCCTCAAGACTTGTCTATTAGTCTTTTATAATGAGGGTTTTTTTAATTTATTAAACAAGGTCTGTGGTAAATATAAACTGATTATTGGACTTTGCACTACAGTGTAAATTACACATACATACTGAAAAAAAATTTGAGTTGAAAACCTCATTATAAAAACCCACAGGAAAGCCTTGAGGGACCCCATGGCGAATTAGTCTCCTGGGTTTAGACGTGATGGCTGCAGGACTATATTAGCCCCAGTCCCCATCCAATTTCGTTGTATGGAAAGGAGCAACGTGAACATTCTGCATACACAAAAATAAAACAATAAACAACCCAAGTAATAAACTTTCGTGTTCCACGAAAAAGAATAAAAAGCATATGACTGTGAATAATGATAGCCTACATAAGACCATTTATTTAGGGGTGAACTGTCCCTTTAAATGTAAGCATCGAAGATACAGGTGCGCTTTGAGCCAGACAGACAACTCTCCTGGCAACAGTACTGTTTGGCAACATTCACAACAAAAACAGAGTTCTCTCAGTTTACCTGGTTTGACGGTCTTAATTCGAATCGGCTCCCGAAAGTGGCGGATCACCGCGTGCGTGTCTCGGTTCGTCAGCCCGCTGACAGGTGTCCCGTTCACTTCCAATAACACATCCCCGTAGTACGGTAGTCTCCCGACGTGACACACCAGCACGTCTAAGTTCATCTGACCGAGGAACGGGAACTCCCCGTGCTCGGCGCCTCCGAGGATCTCCACAACATCACCGAACTCCCCAACGCTTCCCCACGACACGGCGCACTCCTGCACTTTAGTGGACCAGTGTTTCTTCCTCTTCAGCGTTTTAGACATCTTTTAGCCTTGAAGTTTCAGTGCAGTTTGACGTGAGCAGGTTTTGAAGCCTTTCTTCCCGGTGTGCCGTTCACTTTACCCGGTTCGGGGACGACAGCGCGCGGATGTGGAACGCCATCCAGCCCGTGATGATATCTCCATAAGCCTCATCTACCATTATTACCTCAAGACAACATTTAGATTACCTTAGTTTTCGTTCGTAAAAACGCCTGTTCCAAATGCGCCAGGAGCTACATAATGCAAAAGTAAACAACATTCGATACAAGAACGAGGTAAAACTGTGTTTACCTGGTAAGTTCACTCAGGGTTTGCATGCAAAGCATCGAGCGCACTAGACTGACACACTGAGAAACGCGTCTGTCAGTACAGCGAAACAAAATTGTGTGTCTATGAGCGGAATTAGCAGCAAAACAGTGTCCCACAGGTATAAAGAGCTACGGCTGCGGCTGTCTCGGATATATTCGGTGGTTGTCCAAACGACCGAAGCTCAGGTTCGTCTTCGAAACGCGATGCCCAGTCAGTGAGTAGATGCGTCTGGCGCGTCTTCATTCCTGGCTTGTGGCTGAACCGTCAGCTTTACACACATTATGAGCCCTTGACAGATAGCCTACTAGAGAAATAAACCGGTCGAGCATGTGTGTATCGCCTCAGATGGACGCTGCGATGCTGTCATACGCGGCGGTTGCTCTCTCAGATCTCCAGTCACGGAGGGAGGCTACTGTTGCGCTCAGCTTGATTTTGTCAAATGAAGCGAGTGTGTGTGTGTGTGTGTGTGTGTAACGCGCGCGCTCACAGCGAACAGCGGCCTGTGACTGGATGGCTCTCAGGTGGAGGTTTATATAAAGCGAGCTTAACTGATTTAGTAAATGAAGATGCAAATGAACCAATTATAAAACCGACAGTTTTATCTCTAAATTCTGATTGGATGAGTGGCTGAATTTTATGTTAATATGCCGAGTTTCCACTCTGCTTGGCAGCCCTAAGCAACAGTTTGGGTAATGGACTACGCCACTTGTAATTATTATTACTAATAATAAATGCAACTATATATTGAATTATATTGGCTTTTGTCATATTTCCATTGCATCAGTTTTATACATATGTATTGTGTTATACAGTGATTTGACCCAAACGATGTGGTTCAATACTAAACATCAGCTTTTAATGTTCCAAAATACAATTAATAACAATGTAAATTCATAATTCGTAAGTAATGTGCAAGAATTGCTTTTATGTAATATGTATTTAAACAAGTAACATTTCAGACAAAAATGAGCTAGTATTTCCTTTTCACCAATGCAAATAATTCAGAGTCAGAGCATTAATCTTTGCATGTCGCCAAGCAACACAATCTTGGATGCCTTTGTATTTCCTGCTCACAAGTGAGGGGGAAAAAACCCATGCTTTGACTTTCAAAAACATGCTGTAGTCAAACCTATACAAGTCTGATTCCGTTCATGAAAGAAAACACTTAAAATAAATAAATACATATTCAAACTAACTCTGTTCCCTGCATAATAAAGCATAGTGCTTGCAACGCCAAGGTCACTGGTTCGATTCCCAGGGAAATTAAAAACATGTTTACCTTAAATGCGACAAAAGCCATTTTGAAAATCANTGCAACGCCAAGGTCACTGGTTCGATTCCCAGGGAAATTAATAACATGTATACCTTAAATGCGACAAAAGCCATTTTGAAAATCGTCTGCCAAATGCAAAATGTAAGCATTAAAAAAACTTTTCAGAATAAGCTCCCATTACCAAATACGATAAAATAATAAATGTAACGTCAGTGCTTGCCCTTTTATTCTTTCTGTCTTATTAATCTGATAATGTAATTTAATCAGAGGATATCACAAGTAATCAGTGAATATTTCATCTTGTAATCAAATTATAGGGGCAATTATCTTAATAGCACAGTCCTGTAGTGTAGCGTAAGACTCAAAGCTGCCACCTTACGGTGAATATTTGTAACTGCAACATAACTTGAGTCTAATCATTTAATCTGCTATTGCTTAAAACATGACACACTATTCATGCGCTCAGATCCCTTATTAATTACAGACAAGTCAGGACAAATCAAAACAGTGCCTTCTTCAGTTTGTAAAGTATTCAATTTAATTCCTAATCACTGCTGTGCACTTCAAAACGCAGAACACTTGTATTTCCCCTGAGTATAAAGACCAGACACAGGAAACGCAGCAGGAAGTGTGTAGACATGGTTAATTATACTATAGAACAAGACCAGACATGAAACTAATTTCAGTGTGTTAGTTACCTCTAAGTTATTTACAGACCAGCCCACATACATCTAGCTATGCTCAAATAACATACGTACCTCTTGCAGAACCTTTAGGATGATTCTCTTAGTTATTTGGTGGAAAAGATACTGTGTATTCCACAAGACTAAATAATACTTGCTCTAAAGTTTACACATATTTGTGTCTTAAAATGACAGTCCACCCAAAAAAAATCAATTCTGTCATTTACTCATCCTCATGTTTTTTTAAACCCATGTGACTTGCTACTGTGAAATACAAAAGGACAAAATTATGAACACTGGAACTTTCAAGCTCCAAAAAAAACAAAATAAAAGCATATCTTCAAAGCAAAAATATCTTGTTTTATGAAAAAAATGAACTCATACAGGTTTTGAACACCTTGATGGTGAGATGTAATTTTTATTTCTGGGTGGACTATCCATTTTCAAAATATATGCAGCTTGTTCTGGGCAGTATTAGAGAACAAAACTCTTAGAATCCCTATAAAAATGCTAAAAATATGTAGTTATGTTTCTGTAAGTGACATGAAAACACAACTTGATAGCTAAACCCATCTGTACTCAGCAAAGACCTGCTGATACTTGATATAAAACTGCAATGACTGAGCAGTAAGATGTTTAGTGTGAATCGTCAGGAAGATTTGTTTCATAACATCAGACACCTGAGGCGTTGAATAGAGCAAAAATATCAAAACTTGTTCTCAACTTTCAGTAGTTTGTACCTTCATTTTGTAGTTAATTTTGGGCATTTTTAACACAGATGATATAATAAAATAAATAATAAGATAATGAAATTTTAATTTGGGGGACAGAATGCTCTAATATTATTTTAAGAAACTTTTAAGCAAGGTGCTTGAAACCAAAATACAAATCCACTTAACAATAAAGCCTGTTTGCTTCTATATTAAATTTGGAAAGCACATGGCTCTGAACACAAATAAACTAACTTATTAGATATCTACCGGTTGTGCCAAACTTATTCTAGTCTCAGTTATGGTCTAAACGAAGGCAATAGCCAGAGATTTTTCTCTGGAGCGTGCAGAGGGCGCAGCACATCCCTGTTCCACTAGTGTAATAATCCAAAGCGAGTCTAGTGTTTGAATGAATTATTGATAAAGCTGAGTAAAGAGGGTTAGCAGAAGGCGGAGGTATGTACTTTGATCTCACAACTATAATTTCTCTCTCAGAACATCTCTTGGAGGACGGCAATGAAAATTGTCAGTTCAAGTATTTAGAGGGATTCAAATGGGTCTGCGTCCTTTTAAACTCAGCGAAAACTTCCAGAAAAGTTCTGCAGTTTACTATATTAGCATAATTCAATCACACTTTGAGACCAACACTGTAAGTGAGCGGTGGCATAACGCTAACACAGTGCACTTACAATAACAATATTCTCCCCCACAAAGCAATAACACTGAAGAATAGCTCACTCGAAATGAAAAACGTTAGAATTTACTCACCCTCATGTCAGAATGAAAAAGACTTTTGTTCTTTCATGGAACAAAAAACAATAGCAGATCAACCTGTATATAATTTATTATTATCGAATTTATTAAATGGAACAGTTTATTGAACCTTTAGAAATCTTTTTTTTTTTTTTTTTTTTTTATCTAGGAAAAAGTCTGCATGTGTTCTTTTGTTCAGTATGATATTTGATACATCAGTCTTTTATGGCTGATATAGTATGATATAGAATATCAAATGCAGAATATGGATGTCACTCTCAAGAATAGAGCAAAATACATAACCTGACGCAATCTTGTTTTTTATATAACCAAAAAGTAAGATGACATTCTGATAGCTTGGAATGTAAATCAAGGATATCTTTATAAATCCTTGTACATAAAATGCATATAAATATCAACTGTCACTT
The DNA here is from genome assembly GCA_004124795.1 of Poropuntius huangchuchieni. NCBI lineage: Eukaryota > Metazoa > Chordata > Actinopteri > Cypriniformes > Cyprinidae > Poropuntius > Poropuntius huangchuchieni. The sequence goes on along the minus strand of SCHK01368349.1, from coordinate 2,098 downwards.
TATAGCTCTCAAATATATTTCTTAGCAATGTGATCTTTAAATGCTTAGTTTAATTATCAAAGCTCTGTGGGTTTTATTATGGAGGCAAAACATAATGCAATGCAATATAATTATGATTGAGAGATGAACAAATGTTCCAGCCTGCTGTAATATATTTGATACTAAAAATGATGGATATTTAAGTAAAACTAAGTTACTTCAGTCCATTAAGTGTTCATCTTGAAATATTTCTAACAAAATAAAGTGCATTTTTATGTTTACTTTACAAAAATCATTAGATTCCACAGCAAAAAGACATATGAAGAGTTCATCTGCAAAAATAGATAACTCTGCTTTTATCAATTCTCAAAAATCAAGTTTTTTTCATTGTGCATTTTTGACTAGGTTAAAAAATAACTAAAACAAAACAACTAACACAAAACAATAAAAAATGATAATAAAAAAAAAACATGATTTTTGAAATTTGGAGTTTTTTCTGTTTTTGTAAATAAACTCTTAACTCTAAAAATATCTTCATATATATATATATATATACCACAACCTGAAGGTGGCTGATTTTACAATTATACAAAAAGAATATTTTCTTACTAAAAATGATAAACTATCAATCAGAAGGTAAAAGCCATGTAGTAGTTGGGATTTTTAGCAAAGATTGATCAGGTTGATAATTTGGAGACATATCAAATATGATACAGTAGGTTTTATAGGGTTAAAACAAGACCCTAAAGCAATAGTGAGCAATTACAATAGTGCTCTTTCCCTTAGCTTGTTCCACTAATAACAGTTTATTTGAATAACATGGGTACATCTTCGCTCGTGATGCATCTGAATTCATTTTATTGTTTAAATGTCAGCTAAATGTCAGAATTTTCTGAAACATAATGTTCTTTATACATGCTTTACAGAATGTACAGGTACAGCATACAAAAAAATACACAAAAAAAAATTAAAAAGCAGCATTTAAACATTGTCAAAGCATTTAAGCAAAACTTTGGTTTGCAGAAGGCAGGAATGTTTGATCCGTGTGGATTATTCTTTGGTGTAAATCTTTAAGTGAAATCACAATTGTTCATTTCTAAAGATCTCAACAAAGTCCTGTATAATTCAGGATAAAATAAAACCGCTATTCACTTACATTACTTTTAAACTGCTTTGCACTAATCTCCCGCAAGCTCAACCGAGAGAGACCAAGCGAGCATTAACAGTAATTCCAAAAACCTAGATGTTTTAAACGTAGCTGGAAGCCACTGATGAGACACACTCCTTTTCCTTTCAACAAGGGAAACTGACGCAGCGAGGAGTCAAGACAAATCATTTGACATCAAGGTCTCTGATTAGTGTAATTGTATAGCTAACTGCAAGGCAAGAGATTGTGCAAAATGCAACAAATCGAGGAGTAGTTATCACAGTTGGAAAGTGGTTGAAAATAAAGCATTTCAGTTAAAAGACACGGGAAGACAGTGACCATAGATATCTGCTGCAACGCAAAATCCAGCTTTTGTATACTCGAAAAGTGCAAAATATCAGTGTACTGCTGTGTTGTGGAGCTTTCTGAACGAAAGAAATGGTCCAGATTTAATCCGGAATCCACACACACACACACGGTCTGGATCATCAAGCATTGAATTGAGTCCGAATCTTAAGGCGAAGTTTTGTGGGTAAAGAAGGTGCAGTCATAAAAACGGGTTCAACAGCGTAGTGATTCACACAGAAGTCACTTTAAAGCAGCTTTCTGTTGGTCAACGTAGCAAATTCATGCAACCAACTTGAAAATGAGTGAAATCTGCGTGGGGAACTTTTTCAACCTCACGTGAAACTCTCAATTTCACCTGCAAAATTTGGCAGAGAAGAGGTTAATGTGACCACACCTTTATATTGTTAAACACTGCAAATGTGTGTTTAAAATTGAACAAACTTAAATCCAATGCAAAAACTGCACACACGCTGTAAAAAAAAAAAAAAAAAAAAAAAATAGTAAAACTTAAAAAGTTTGAGGCAACCAGCTTCAGGACATTTTTGAGTCTTCTCAACTCCTTGTATTAAGTTTATGCGACAAAAAGTTGAGAAAACTCAAATCTCCTACAAAAACAAGTTGAGA
>SCHK01368290.1:0-10195 GCA_004124795.1 Poropuntius huangchuchieni | reverse complement strand
AGTGAGCTGCCTACATACGCAGAAATTTAAAGCGGTGTTGTCAACCACAATTAAAAGTATTAAAAAAAATTTGTTCACTGAAATAAAAACTTGCATGAAAAAAAAGAGAGGTTGCATTTGCAACTAACTGAAATAAAGTACTAAAATAAAAAAATAAAAATAAATGTAAGTATTTACAATAAACAAAATTTTTTACATAACACTAAAATAAAATTACTCCTGATACTAAGGCCATGCTATAAGACAGGCAGCATCACATGCATCCTTCACAGAGAAGGCAATCCCAGAACACCTTATAAGCTCTAAAATGCCAGACAAAGTGAAAGAAATGTCAATACAAAATATAATTCATTCAGTACTGAAAAAAAGTTAAGTTTTACATTTTTACTAAAGTATGCATTCTGTAACGTTATGTTTATTACAGCATTAGGTCATTAGCGCATCAACATGCTTTATATACTGAAATCAAAAGTATCCTATGCACTTTATCACTGCCCATGTATAACATACCAAATCGATCTGACAGCAAGGCAGCTCACGAGGTTTTGAAACAGAGCCATAATGATAGTGGAATAAGTCAAGTAATATGAAGCAATTTACCTTTGCCGTTGTGTAGTCCACCACTTTTTTTGTTGTTAAGTCACACTTGTTGCCGACCAATAACTTGTTAACATTTTCACTGGCATAGCGGTCAATCTCCTGTAGCCACTGTTTAACATTATTGAAGGACTCCTGAGGGCATAAAAAAAATAAAAAATAAAAAAAAATTGGTAAAACAAATACTGTAGAGTAGAAATTAAAACCCTTTATTTTAAGGTATTTTCATAGGTGTTTATAGTGAAATTATGACACTTGCTTAAGGGTTGGATGAGCTCACCTGATCTGTAACATCATAGACTACAATAATGCCATGTGCTCCTCTGTAGTAACTGGATGTGATTGTGCGAAACCTTTCCTGCCCTGCCGTATCCCACTGTAAGGAAGAAGGAATAATATGACATCTGAATCAAATGCAAAAATAGGCTCAGAAAATACTATTTTTATACAACTTCAATAGTAGTGCTGAGTACTGACAAAGACTCCACAAATAAACTTGATTCTCTTAATTAATGCTGTAAGCTAGGCCTATACAGGAAAGCCCAAAATAGTACATTAAAGGATAAAATTAACACTTTTGTGATAAAATTGACAATTTTAAAGCTGAGACTTGGTTTCTTATCAGAAGTAACAAAACTTATTGTTATTATTTCATGACAGGAGTGAAATCAAACAGTATTTAGTGAAGTTTTGCTCACACACATCGATTTAAGAATTGATATGAATTTATCAAAATGAAAATTAATGAAGTACTCTATATTGTTAACTCAATAGTAGCAGACAAAGATCCTTCTCTGACATAATTTACATCAAAAGATCAAGCAAATTCTTCATGATGAGCACTGACATAACTCTGCTCTCTCTGATGATGTCTCTAAACAATTATAACGACACCATCTAAACACCAAGTGTTCACTTTTCTTCAGTCACATGCTTGTATATTCCATTCATTTTATCTTATACACAAACATTAATTTCACTACAGGACAGAAAGGAACTTACGATTTGAAGTTTGATGGTCTTTCCGTCTAATTCTATAGTTCTTATTTTAAAGTCCACACCGATAGTGCTAATGTAGCTTTCTGTGTATGTGTCATCCTGAAAGAAGCAAAACAGCAGTGAATTAGATGTATAAATAATAAAGACAGCTGATTATTTAACAAAATAGATGTCTCTATTAGAGATCTTCACGGAGGACCCGAGACCCAACCCGGGACCTGTACGGGTTCGGGTCAATTTTTTTAAAAATGGTCAGCCGGGTCCAGGTCGGGTCCGGGGTCTGTTTAACATTGTGTGTAATACCCGAGTTGATTTGAAACCACCGCACCTGCCGGTGATCAGTGTCATTCAGCACTTTGCGTGCATTTTGTATCTTGTAAAATTAGGATGAGAAATGTGTGATCAGAAAAAAAAGGTGAAAAAAAAAAAAACCATGCATGACCTCAGCCACCAGAAGCAAGTTAATGTTAGTATACCGCAAGACGACGGTGATCATGGATTCCTTTGTGAGTGATGTGAAAAAAAAGCTGAAACAAAACTGAAGAGGAGACACACCTGCTATTGAACACTTACGTAGTAAAGTGTAACACACTTCTTGTTCTGTGCATTTTTTGCAAAGAAAATAATTGCTTTGAGTCTTTATTACAACCAACAAAAAGTATCGTTATTGTAGTTCAAAAGGGTAAATGCAACAGCCGAAGTTGACTCTAGATGCAAAAAAAACTGCATTAGTCATCCATCACCGAGCGTGACAGCAAGTAGACTTTTGAAGCTGGAATAATGAGTGGATTAAGAAGGCTCTTTCAGTCGCCAAGAGAGAGGAACAGCCTAACATCGATGGAAAGTTGTTGTTTTTTTCTTTGTAACTTTATTGACTTGTTAATAGCAGTTTGCTGTGCAATAATGTGCCGATCGGGTGCAGTCGGGCCTGTGTCTTCCCAGCCGGGTTCGGGTCCAACTTTCGAATAATAGTTGGGTCCATGTAGTACATTTAAGGCATTTCTCAAGTTTGCACAGGTTCGGGTCCCACTTTCAAATAAAATATGGGTCCGGGTCAGTTCCGTGCAGCACATTTACAGGTCTCTTCGGGTTCGGGTACAAAATTTTGGACCCGTGAAAACCTCTAATCTCCATGAGGGCAAATGCAGGAAAACATATAGCCTACTTACTGCAAATCGGAGAAGAAGGCAAGACTTTCCAACACCAGAGTCACCAATCAAGAGCAGCTTGAATAAATAGTCACTGTATGAAGAGAAAGAGTAACAAAACATTACAGAGTCAATATTGGTCTACCACTAATTTTTGACAGTACAGAGTGTGAAATACACATTGCTGAACAAAAGTTTGGGATTGTAAATACTTTTGAAAGAAGTCTCACTGAGGCTGCGTTTTTTTTGATCAAAAATACAGTAATGTGAGTAATGTGAAATAATAACGAATAGAAGTCTTTACTGTCACTTTTGATCAATTTAATACATCCTTGCTGAATAAAAGTACTAATTTCTCTAAAAAAGAAAATTTTTTGAATGTGTACCCATTATATTGATGCAGACAGTTGACCCTACATCTCAAAACACCCAAGCCTGAACCCAACTGTTGCTTCTTTCACTGTATATTAAACATTGTTTATTTTCTAGATGTACATTAGGAATGAGATCATTAAAATGCCTCTGCAACATATGAAATAGGTCAGACCCTTGCTTTCCAGCACTGAGAGACCATTTTCTGATGTAACTCAGTTAAACAGTGTAAATCAGTCACTGGTCCACTTTTGCATACTGAAAATAAAATGTTTGTTTAACAGAAACAATGTGCTTGAGGACCTCTGAGGTCGGGAAACTTGAGTAAGCTGATTAAGCATTCCTCAGAGAGAGAATTTTGCCTGTTGTGCTAAATCCTCTGTCCTTATTCAACACGCCCTAGTAAGAAAAGACCATAGGAAGGAAATTCAGTGGATCGGCCTGGTCAAGACCAGCTCATCGACTCAGCAGAACGGTCTGTTTTCATCTCCATCCTGCCCACTAAACTGAATTCAAGTCATGCTCTCCTTGTTAGGTTGACTGCAACAAATGCTCCTGTGTAGAGACCTGCTACACAAAAAAAACTGCATGTAAAGACCCTCTGTTTATTCACTGCTTTCTGATTTCTATCAAACAGAATAAGTAGGTGTAGTATAAGCGTCTTCAGCTAAGTATCTCTTGTTCAAACATGCAGATCTGAAATTCTGCATTATATCCTACATGGATGTTAAAAACTTGTGTAATGAATTCTGATTTGAAGTCTTTTCTTCTTTTTTTTTTTTTATCCCTATTCATGTTCTTTCAGGAAGCCACAAATGTATGCGCATTAGTATTGAATCTTTGATATAAATCATGAACCGAAAGAGAAACTGCTAATGAGTGTTAACCTCTAAACAACTATCACTGTAATAGCCCCTAACTATGAAAAAACATACTTCACCCTTATTCGGACCATGTAAAATACAAGCAACAGCTGATACGAAGTCCATTAAGTAACAGAGTTGCTTAACACTCAGTCTAGTGATAGTTGTAATGAAGCATGTAGCTTGTCATTTGGCATGTGACCTACACATGACTACCACACAATAGAGGAAGGGATGGGCACTTCGGTTCCTTGAGACATACTTGACAAATGAACATTCAGATATTTAAACAGGAGTGTAGAAACCTCACAATTCAGTGCCAATGAACACAGGAAACATGGCAACAAATACCTTTTAAGATTATATAAATAAACACTGATAAGGAAATAAAGATAGCACAAATCCGGCTGGTGCTGTGGATGTGGCTATTATGCACGTATATCTTGCTAAGCCATATTTTATTTCTAAGAGGCAGACAGAAAAACCCAGACTTTAACTTATACATTTCAGTTTAGTGTCCAAGTGTACAGTAATTATACACCTGTGATTAAAAATGTAGTGTTAAACAACAAGGCAAATTACTATATTTCTGTGTGCAGCAATCCCAGGTGATTAAACACATGAATAAAAGATCACATATTACTTTTTAAACTTTAAAAAGTGTTTAGCACATAAATTAACGCGAATGACCTATTACTCACTAGTAATTTGCAAGACCACCTTCCTGATACTGACATCCTTTTCTGAACTAGCTAACCTACTTAAACCGCAACCCTCTTTCTGACCAAATTAAGGGGTCAGCAACAGGTTACTAAACCATGTTAACGATACTTAATCAGTTAATTATCTACTTCACCAGCTCGTCAAGCTGTTTAAAAAGTAAGTGAAAAGCGATCTGAAGACGTTAGCTTACATCAGCTAGCTTTCATATTAATTTCTGATGAAGCCTGGCAGATAACACGTGTTTTAATAGCTTGAGATGAAAATATTACAATATACTAAGTTTTAAAGGTGCGGTATTATTAACTAATGCGCTCTACTTGTCATAAATGTAACGCGGATGGATACTAAAACCGGCTGAGCTCCGCTATGCAACAACAGCCGCTTCATCACAAAAAAACACTTCTTTTAAGAAAGCTAGATGTTAAAAATGCTGGTCTTTTAAATGAAGTTGCTTTCCGGCTTTGACTAAGTGAAATAGATAAAATACAGTGATATTAGTTGCTGGTAAGATTAAACACATAGCTAGTCATCATTGCCTCTGCCTGTCAAAAGTAGCTACAGGTAAATTATGAGCTCAGTAACGACAAACAAGCCGTGTAATAACTCAACCACTTACTATTCGGGATTCATCGTGGACTGGACACTGTGAAAACCGTTTGTCTTCTCACAAAACAACTCCGCGGCGTGAAGGTAGACTAGAAACAATAACCTTTCCCCCGATTAAAAAGTAACTAGCTGGCTAGCTACTGCCGCAAAGGCTAGTCGGTTGAAACCCAAAATGGCTGACTCTTCAACCAGGAAATAGGAACTCCTTAAACAGATTGCGTAGGCAATGTCGTCATCATGACCTGTACGGATGTTGTAGTTTAATTCAGAAATCATCTGGCCTGCCCGAACGGAAAATGTCTGTAGAAAGAACTACAATACCCACATCTGTTTATTAAGCGTTCACGATGAGTTCATAGTGAATTGAATCGTTCACTCTGAGGACTGCCGCAATCCTGCCCCCTATCATGAGGGGTAAAATATTACGTCATTTGTGAAACGTGGCATTGGCTAATGCGAGTGTGTGAGTCACTGATCAATACGTGTCAAAAAGAAGACTGTGACCCACCAGATAATTTTTTATTGATTATGAGAATAATGAACAAAATGGTTTTCATACAAAGAATCGAAAGGTTAACACAAATGTTAAAATCAATGACGTTTTATGACTAACCACATATTTAATGAGTAGAAATTAAACATTTATGGATTTCTGTTGGTTAATGACTAGCTCCTCCGCCGAACTCAACCCTTGGCTCCAGAATGTGTATGGAAATTCCACTGAAGATGCAGCTCCAACCTCTCCCTGGGAAAAGACCACAGTTCAATTAGGCTGATAGAAATTTGAATCAGCAGCAAATAAGGGTGTGAGCTGCTAGAATTACTTTTTTTTTTTTTTTTTTAATTAAAAAATAAAACAAAACACAATAAAGAACCTTTACAAATGTGTAAGTTCAAACAGCATACAAGCAACAGTTATTATACTGAGGTCAGGAAATACAGTGGTTACCTTTATATTCAAAGAAATAAGCCCAATTTCAAAGCATTTATCGCCACCTATTCTCTTCTGTATGTCGGCAAGCACAGCGTGACAGGCTTCATTAGGAGATAAGCCCTTGATAACAGACAAAAGATGAGAGAAATGTGAGCCAGATCTAATTTACTACAACACAAACCTTTTTTCTAATGGTTTAATGACATTTTCATTGACTGCCTTCACTTTACATCACCTCTATTGTCAAAAACACAACATCCCGATACCCAGATCCTCACAAAATTTAACTTGAAATACTACTGTGTACAAAATGTGTTTCATTAATGAAAATTTTAAAACATTTGGACATTATCCTGTTTATTATTACTGAAATAAATAATACACAATTTAATATTTATCCAAGGTGATAATTTATACCAAAACAGAATTTCATACTTGTCTCATCAGCTGCACAACATGAAAGCTTGGGCAGTAGCACATAATTTTGTCTCCATCACCTGTAGCTGTGGAGAGAAGGAATATATACAGTAGGTATACTGTAAAGTGTGAAGTCTCCAAAGGAAATATATACTGCATGTTTAATAGTAGTACAGTATGATATTTACTGAGAAACAATGCATTTGTACAAAAACAAGCTATTTAAATTACCTGCTGCAGCACCCACCTAAAAAATACAGAGAACAAGGTTGTAAAGAAACTTGTCATACTTGTACAAATTAATATAATTTTATAGTAGAGAAATAGGCTATGAGTTTAATGGTAAAAGCCCTGCAAAGCTTATTAAATGACCTATAAATCTGCAAAACTTACTGTATGGTCAGCGTATAGACCACAGCCTGGAAGTGGAGAATCTCCCACCCGCCCTGGTGATTTGAAGGGAGCTCCTGATGTGGAAACTCCTGCACAATATGTGTACATTTAGGCACATACAAATGTTTGTTGTAAAATAACAGAATTTGTTTGTAATATTTGGCAAATGTCAAATCTGTACTATTAGACTCATATCGATATTGTATCACAGTCGAATTGTTAAATATGAACATATTTGTTTTAGAAATAAAGCTTATTTCAAAGAATATGAAATGTAAACATTTCCAACCTTACCTACTGTTATGTTACCACTTAGATCAAGAGCTATAAGACCTGAGAAAGTAAACAAAATTAAATCATCACAAAAAATGCATAATCAGAGAATTGTGTGCTAAATGTTACTGTTATATTGTATTACATTAGGCCATACTTGGTTGTAAAATATTTTGTCTGCCAAATTCACAACCACCACAACCTAGTTGAGTCATCTTAAAAAATGGGTTTGGCCCAGATATGATTTATTCATCGAGAAAGCTTTCACATTATATTAAATTCTTACCTATTGTATCATGCCCACCTCTAACAGGTTTATTTTTTTCAAGGTATTCCTTTTGGAATATATAAAACAAAACAAAACAGAAAAATGTCATTAAAATCAATTAGCACATATGTGTTCTTTTTAGGAATTGAAATAATAATGTGGAAGAAACATCAACTGCAAGTATAATACACCGTGTATATATGTATGTGTATGTGTATGTGTGTGTGTGTGTGTGTGTGTGTGTGAATGAATACCCGGTAAGCAGTAGCTGAATGGTCGGAAAGCATATTGGCATTGGGTTCAGTTGTAAAACCCAATTCCTGAGCAAATGCTTCTGCTCCATCTCCAACAAGCAAGCTGTGAGGACTCTTCTCCATTACTTTGCGAGCAACACGACATGGCTGTGCAATTCTAGCAATGAAAACAAGCATACAAGATAAGGAAATAAACCTCCTTTTTTTCCTCCTCTTTTTTTCCCAAACAGTGCATGACAAACGAAAGCATTGTATCCTGGAGGCATTTCGTTACATGTAAGAAATTCCACTGGATAAGATAATCAAGGCTTTTTTTTTTATTTTTTACCCTCGAAGTGCAGCCACTGCCCCAAATCTCCCTGGCACACCTTCCATAATTGCAGCATCACATTCAACCACTCCCTTGAAATTTGGATATCCTCCTCTGCCAACAATGTGCCGTCCCGTGTCTACATCATCTTCCACCTCTAAGAAAATATGCCTCTTTTTATTAATCAGAACATAGATGCATTGTTGTTGTTTATGAAAGAAAGATCCCATAATATGGAAAACTATTTACTTACTATGTATGACACACTTAATAAATACATTTAAACACTTCCAGTAAACCTCTTGATTAAACAAAGTCTGCTTACTTTAACAAACATAGTCTTGGGATTAAAATGAAAAAAAAGGCTTTTGTTTCATAAGCCACTTGGAAACCAATTGTTTAATGTCCACATTCCTTTATTAACAGTACCTGTATTTTTAACCACCTTTAAATAATACAAATGTTCACGCAGTTGATTGATGAAGAGTACAAACAGATCTATACAGTCTATTTGTATGTACCTGCCATTGCTGTTTCTACAACATCTGTAGCATTTTGTCCAGCTAGCAGCATACATCTCATTCTCTCCACTGCAGGACGAGAAAAAGACCATGTCCCCACAGCTGCCATTTGAAATTAGTACATTAAAACATATGTATTTATGTACGGGAACCATTCATTTCCTTCTTTTGCAAGAGTTAAAGTGTGAACCCGAAGATTGTCAAAACAAAATTTCAAAATAAAAGTCAGGGCGTTTATTGAAATTGACAAGATTTTTAATGGACATGGGAGAGAAACAAAATAAACCTATAATATAGAATTTTTAATATTACTTTGGAGGTCGTATATACATAAAAGTGATCTGGCTTATACATTTTTTCATACATAATTAAACAATATTACAATGTTTTGAATACGTGTATAAGCAAAAAGTAACAAGCAAAATTGTTATATTATTCCCAAACATTTTATCAAGGGAAGCAGCAGCTTTTTACTACACTCTAGCACGGTGGCTTTCAAACCTGTCCTGGAGGCACCCCTGCCCTGCACATTTTGTATGTCTCCCTTATAAAACACACCTGATTCAACTCAACAGCTCGTTAGTAGAGACTGGAAGACCTGGATTGGGTGTATCTGGTAAGGGCGACATACAAAATGTGCAGGGCAGGGGTGCCTCCAGGACAGGTTTGATATTTTTTTTAGGTTTATTTTTACATTTACTTATTTTATTTTGTGCAAAATTTAGTGATTTCCTAATTTTAACTTATTAAGTTTGTCAATGTTGATGTTTTTTTTGTTTGTTTGTTTTTTTTGTGCTGTTTAAATTAATATTCATGAATATAAAATAGTGCTAACAAGTGATGTGAACCCATGATGCACCGGAAGCACATTATTAAAGTCGGCGGAAGTTGTTGTGAAATCTCATGTTTTGCGCGCTCCGTGCGCTTCTGGAACTATTCCGCACTAACTCATTGCCAGCCTGAGGGATTCTGCAAATAACGGTTTGTTTGGACGTATGCCATATACAATCCATTACACTATTTCGGCAAAGAGAGCTGTTATATATGTAGCACGAACTGTTTGAGATTTTAACGAATAGAGTAGCTGCACAAACTAGCCACGTTAGCCACGCTGGGCTTCATTCTGCGCCGCTCGCATTACTCTGATACGTGATAATTTGTCAGCTCTGCCGTCACTTTCTGTTGAATGTGAATTATGTTAAGCGGCGTTGTTGATGTGATATAACATTGATTTGACTTTCCGTAGAGCCACGCCGCAGTGCAAATATCAGCATTTCCCTCTACCCTACTCTTGGTGTGTACATTATATACACGTTTTATATGTTCTATAAATTAATTTTAAATTTACACTTCCAGTCTTCGTTTTACAACCGATCCATTCAATTATGTCCCTCCTTTTAGATAAGCGCAGATCTATTTATGTCTACAACGCTCACTAGCTTCTCAGAAGACGTATGTAGTACACTGTTTCTTAGATTGTTCTTTTTCACCACAGGTCTTTTAAAGCTATTGGAGTT
>SCHK01368237.1:0-10885 GCA_004124795.1 Poropuntius huangchuchieni | reverse complement strand
ATATATATATATATATATATATATATATTTATTATTATTTTATTTTATTTTTTTTTTATTAGAAAGTAGTTTACTGAACAAACTGTGGATTTGTCTTTAAAATAAAACAGTCTATTGTTACTTGTTTAACCAGATGCAACGCTCTTCATGCTGCTGTTTATAGTGCTGTCGTAAATGGGGAAGAATTTAAATTTTGGATGCAAAATATTTTAGCAAAACATATTTTAGTCAGAATGTGCTGCCGCTCATTCAGTGAAGTCTGTGATATCTAATGCTTTATATAAAGCATATTTCATGTTTAAGACATTTTTCCCACAGCAGCTCACTCTATGCCCTATGCATTTGCAACATCAAAGTATATCAAAATGAACTGTATTGATCTATATCTCCTATATCTCATTTGAAAATATATTGATATATCTTACAAAACAGAATTTCTAAGTTCATTTCATAGGCACAGTACTTCTGCACATGTAGTGGTTAAAAAAATACTGCATTTACTCGGTACACATAAATACTGAACTAGAAGACCCATCCAAAAAATGTTGGTACAAAAATGCCTATATGCCTAAGCCTATTAAATATTCAAAAATTCTAACGTGAAAGAAAGGGAAGAAAATCTGGAGACAAAGCGAGAAATACAAAAAAAAAGTCATTTGGTTTGTCCCAGGTCTCTCACAGCTGAATGCGTAATGGCATGCCTGTTTTTCCTCGTCTTCTCATCCCATAGCACTTGGCCTGGAATCTGTTGTCTGCATTACTAATAGCATGATGGATGGCATTGCATGAGAAAAACAGGCAATCAACAGCCCACTCCCAGCTAACCTCTATACCTCCAGACGGTGCCTGGGTTCAGGAGAGCAGAACAAGCTTGTAAAGCACACAGCCCTTATTTTTCCTCAATTTTTTGCACCTGCCACTGTGCGCAGACACACATTTTCCCTAGGCGCTGGTGCTGAGCCGACGTGCGCCAACTATCATCTGCAGCAAGTTGGCCGATGCAGCCCTCACCAACAATTAAAATTTGATTTAACTTCTGCTAAATATTGAATGGTCATGACCAAAAAGCCTTTGTAGCAAGGTTAAACATATTGATCTGAGTGAGATGCCACAGGCTCAGACAGTCAAGATACTGCTTTGTTGTATAAAGATGCATGCTTTCATCTCTCCCTGCCCCCCCTAGGCTGTAGTGGTGGTGGTGAAGAGGGTTGCTGTACTTCCCCCGCTGCTGATCTTTGATGCTTCTAAATGTCCCTGTACACATACACACTCACACCATGCTGGGAGTTTGTAGGTGTTTATGTGGATTTTATATGTGGTAAAATCAGTCTCAGCCATGTGGTTCAGTATGCGTTCAGGCCTCATGAAAGCCTAAATTGCATCATCTGGAAAAGACGGAGGTCAAGTGACAGCCGTAGTCATATTCAGGCCTTTCCGCACAATGAGTGCCAAAATGGAGACCCAGAGGGATGCAGAAGTGCCAATTTCACTGTAGAGAGTCAAATGGCATGCATGACTATCAAAAGAATGAGGTGTTGGCATGATATTTTTAGATGGAACAGATTTGCAGTGTCTGAGATGAGAGGAGCTTGTTTCAGTCTTGCCAATATGCAAAGCTGCATTTGAATGACGTTCTCAAAAATCTCAACTACAATTAAATGGTAACATTTCAAGCATGTTGCTTGGTAAAAGAGAGAACTTTATTTTTCTTTCTTTCTTTCTTTCTCTTCAGATGTGCTGTTTTATTTACCCTTTTTTATATATATATATATATATATATATATTTAAGACATAAAACTCTATGAACTGTCACCAAAATTCAATAGTCTCGAACAGCACTGACCTTTTCCAAAGCAAGCAAGGTGCCAGACTGCAGCTTGTTCTGAATTTTACATCATAGGGAAACTTCTGCTTGTAAAGTCCTACTGAAAGGTGCAGTGTTATTTGCACAACCTAACCATTTTTCCTTTTATTTTCTGTTTTAGAGAGTTACAGGTGCTACATAGAAATTTAGTTCTGTGATTTCTTTATTTCTATCTCTATATATATTGTAATATTTATTGTGTTTGGATGCTTTCAATCTTATATTAGAAATAGTAGTGAAAAACAGAGGAAGCTTTTGGAAGAGAGAGGACTGATGGGAAAGGGTCATACTGTTTCAGAATTCTGTGTGAACAGCTTTGAAGGAGATAAGGAGTAGTACAGAATGAAGTAAAGGTGCACCAGTCAACCATATCAAGAGCTCTGTATTATGCTGTACTGTACGAGTGGATGACACAAAAGAAGTACTTTGTGACAGCACATCTGGAGTTTGCCAGAAAGCTTAATAGTGAAAGCAATGAAGTGAAAAAAGTGTCACACAGACACTCACACAAACAAATCTGTAAATACACTAAGTTTGGGGTCAGTAAGATTTGTATTTTTTATGTTTATTTATTTATTTAAATAAATTAGCACTTTTAATACTACAAAACTAATAGAAAATGTTTTTTTTTTTTTTTTTTAATTAACAGTATTTTTTTTTTATATTTATATTTTAAATAAATGTCTTTCTTTTGAACTTTCTATTAATCAACATTCAACATCGCTAATGATAAGAAATGTTTATTGAGCACCAAATCAGCATATTGAAATCATTTCTGATCTTCCTGAAATATTGCAGTGCCCACACCATACCTACAGTGAAATAGTGGTAGCAGTTATTATGTTCTGGGACTGGTTTTCAAAAACATTTAAATATGGTAAAACTAAAAGGAGATAATTAAAATGCTGGCTGTTGTTGCTGAATAAGTTGGTTCTACAAAAAAGCAATAATTTTACGTTTTTTTTTTTTTTTCTTTCAGTGCTCTGTAATATAAATACTGTACCAGTGCAAACAAATATATGTGCATGTATGTATGTGTATATATAATAATATATTTATATATATATATTTTTTATATATATATATATATATATATATATATACACTGAAATGACAGACAAGTCAAGGCTAGCCAAGGGTCTGAATACATTTAAAGGACCTTTTTTTTTTTTTTTTCAGTGTTTTCCTCTCTATCTCAACATGACGCTATAGTAGCAAGGGAGAGGTGAAAATAAAACGAAATAAATTCCTCCCAATAGCTTTGTGGACTGCAGCAGTCAGAGGTACATGGACTGTTCTCATCCGGGTGCCCTGCTGTCAGCCGCACTGACTTCAAAGTGTGCTGATAGAGGAACTCCAGCTGCTCTTCTCTCCCAGCTGGGGCTGCTCTCGGCCCGGCTCCAGTGTCCGCCTGACCTCCCCTGTGGGACGGAGGCTTTTTTTTTTTCTTTTTTTTTGATAACATAAGCAAATTCTTCATTTTACTACTTCAACTAATTCCTATAGCCTGTTTCTTTTCATGTGTACTTCAGCGGTCAAGTCTAGCGTAGTTTCTGTCAGTAAAAGAGGAAAGAGGGGACTTCAACCCTTTTTCGAGTTCAAATGAGGTAGAGAGAGATGCGATTCAGAACACAATGGAAAAACCATTTTTACTAGGTGAAAATATAAAACGGCGCTCTGCGTCAAGTTCTCTTCACTGTGGCATGTACGTACACAGGTGGGGAGAACATGGGGCCTTTCCTCATACGCTGAAATCACACATATTTATCCTGGA
The DNA here is from genome assembly GCA_004124795.1 of Poropuntius huangchuchieni. Lineage (NCBI taxonomy): Eukaryota > Metazoa > Chordata > Actinopteri > Cypriniformes > Cyprinidae > Poropuntius > Poropuntius huangchuchieni. Next base: position 7,247 of record SCHK01368237.1, on the reverse strand, counting down.
GTACAAATAATTCCCAAATTGTATTTTATCTGCTACTTCAATAATACCTCACCATTGGATAATTGCCTCGGAGAATACATTAACAATGTTAACGTCATGGTATTGTGGGCAAGGATTAATTTTGTTTTCAGACAACACAAACACACAAATTGTATTTTTCAGGATTTCTTAACAATTTGCAATGCAGTCCTTGTGTTTCCATTAGATTAACCTTATTTGCAGCCTCATTTAAATCCCAAACACATGCTGTCTCTGCCACAAATTAATAACACATCCCACGCTCCAGGTGAAAGTGTGGTTATTGCTACTAAATATTATTTTTGTTCACCCTGCTATTGGGCTCGCAGCAGCTTAAATCTTATCCGTTGCAAGGTGGGAGGAGGCTGGTGCAATTACAGTCAGTCCTGCAAGTCCTGCAAGCCCAGCAAACTGAGTCCGCTAAAACCAGGAAACCGTTTGTCTTTGTTTTGGTGCCCATTAATAATAAACATCTCTCTTTTTCTCTGTTTTCCAGCCTCTGGACTTTGAGTTTAAAAGATCCTACAACCTAACAGTGGTGGCGACCAACATACGTGCCGATTCCATTACTGGTGGGCCCTACATGGACCAGGCCACGGTCAAAATCATCGTTGAGGATGCAGATGAGCCCCCTGTCTTCACAAAGTCTACTTATCTCTTCGACGTGCATGAAAACGCTGCAATCAATACCATCATAGGATCAGTAGCGGCGAGAGACCAGGACGCCACACACAGCCAAGTCAGGTAAAGGCAATCATTTCTAGTCCACGTGACTTCTGTTGTCCTCCTTGGCGAAATTAGGCCAAAAAAACTTATTCATTAAACCAAGAGAAGATCAAGCTCACGCTTCTGCATCAATCTAATATCCAAGTGCTCCTTCACCGCTGCGTCCTACCAGCCATTAAATGCAGCTGATGAAATTGCCTGTAGAGGTGCATTTGCATTCAGACTAAATGGAGCTCTCACCTCCACAGAATTGGTTGTACTGGGAAAGAGAGAGAGAGGGAGAGAGATAGGACAATGACACAATAAGATTCCTCCCCTTCCTCCCACTGATGTATTTCACTTCTGTGACTTCCTACTTGAAAAATTACAAGGGCACCTTCAGTATAGGTTATACAGCCAATTTCTCTCCGTCCAACCTAGCATTCCATTAATTCTCCAGTGACTTGCGATGTTTCAGGGACAACATGCAACAGGTTGTGTAATTACACGGGGAACTGGGAGCAGGGGAGAAATCAGAGATTGGGTTTCAATGCTGCAATAGACTTTACACCAAGTGAGCGTTCTCATGTGTGTGATATATTTATTCCAGGGCTGTGCAATATATCGAAATAAAATTGAAATGGCTTAGTGGGATTATTATAGTGCAAAGGCTTTGTTTTAATTAAATATATGCACTGTGTGTTTCAAAGTGAAGTGTGCCGCTATTTTATACATAAGCAACTCATGATCCTGTGTGTATTTAGCATCTCAGAGCAGCTCAGTTCACAGTAAATGTTGCTCTGCAACATCTGATGTATAGTCATATTGAATGGATCAAAATAGTGACAATGTGACTTATGATAAACCAAGTATGAAATAGTAAAGAGTGTGAACACCCAATTTCTTTCCAAATTGTTCAGCCCTAAAAGGATGGTTAGCATTAAGAGTATGTTTGATTCTTATTTTATATACTGTCCTATTCAAGTTTCATTTGAAAACAGAAATCCAATGCCCATGTCCACAAAATGTAAAGTCTCTCTTTTGCACAATAGCTGTTTGTTCTACATTGTAGAGTACTTGTTTATGTCGCTTTGTATTTCATAGCTATTTTATTTGGCTGTTGCTTTAAAATATGAGGTATAATCATTTCAGAGTGATTTAAATGTTCCAGCTGTAACATCTGTGCATAGTCTGCATTATAAGGAAGAAAATCTGTGGCATTTGCTGTTCCCAAGGTGGGATTTTGTTGTTGTTTTCCCTTCTTTCTTATATCCTTCCTAGATTGGTCTGACTGGTCTGACATGCAGGCTTTTTGTATCGATGTGTTTGTGTTATTTGAAAGATGAATTACTTTTATCGTGAGGCCATTGAGTAGATTGTGTTAAGCTAAACATTACAAGGTTGTTTTAAACATTAAGAGATGAATTATCTTCTCTAATGTGATCAAATGATTTTTGGTTGTTTGACGTTTTTGCTGAATTTTGAACCATAAAGTGGTAAAGTTGCATGTCTTCCCAAGCAGAGCAGAAGAGTTGAAGTAATTTTAAAAGGTAAAAGCCATTTAGGAAAAAAGAAACCAGATTTTAAAAAGAATAAAAAAGATGACTGACTTTATTCTGCAAATAACCCATGCTGAATTTCATAGAGAAAAAAGATAACCAGACCTCATCTCAATTGACAAAATTTCTGCTTGAATACAGCTAATTGTGCATATCGGTGTGGTTGTCACATCAATAGGAGAAGCAATCAAGGTGAAACGGGCAAGAATAAAAAAAAAAAAAAAAAAAAAAATTATAATTGTGGCTTTTAAAGGACTCTGGTTAAATGAAAATGTCAGTTTTAATCGCAGCTTGACATAGAAACAGTAATTCACAGAAACATTGTTTTACATCAGTCTGACCTCTCAGACCATTCCTACCTTCAGCCTTCCCATCTCTCTCTCTCTCTTTCTCTAAGACTGCAGGATTTCTCTTGTTATTGTGAAACTGACGTGCATCAAAAGGTGCCAAGCTGTGTCCAAGTTCAAATTAGCCCTGTTAGGAGTATTGTCTATCTGTCAAAAGAAGTGTGGGTGTAATCAGTGGGGATCTTTTAACCTTCTCTGACAGAAATCCCTCTGGCTCCAGATCTTGTTGTGGCACCTGATATCTAACATATGCTAATACATGGTGACTGCTCTTGATTGTGATTGTGTTATTCTGATGTACGCTTAACTTATAGAGGAGGCAGAGCCATTTGATTTGGTTACTGCACATTTACAGGGTGCAGCCTACTGGAAAATATTTGATACAGTACAATAAATTGTGCTTCTGTGAAAGTCCTCTTAATTACTCTTTTACCCGATATAATAACTACATGGCAAAAGGCCTAGGGGACATGTTCTTATCCTGTGCTTTTTGTTGGTGAAAAAAGAAAAACTGATTTTTAAATTAAAAATAGTAGTAGTATTAAAAACTTCTTCTTCTTCTTCTTCTTCTTCTTCTTCTTCTTGTTCTTGTTCTTCTTGTTCTTCTTCTTCTTCTTGTTCTTGTTCTTCTTGTTCTTCTTCTTCTTCTTCTTCTTCTTCTTCTTCTTCTTCGAGTCCTCAGGTTGCAGTTTAATTACATAAGCATATAGGGCTGCTGAGTAATGCTAATAAACAACATGCACTTCATATGTAATTATTTTGTTGAATGCTGTTTTTTTTTTTTTGTTGCTGCCATAAATTATATTAACATGTAAGATGTGGATTAGCTCTTAGAGTTATAAAAATACATTTCATATATGTAAAAATAATAATGAATGTTTGTTATTCAGAAATGTCTATGAAAACAAGGTATTTTAATCACCCTGTAGATGTGAGGACTTGTATTTAACACTGTAAATGCAAAATATCAAAATCCAAACTATGTACTACATACTCAAAATAACCTTTGAACCCTTTAAATGGTTTTTTTTCTTCTTTTTTTTACACCCTTAAAAATATTCCACGGAATCATTAATTACAGATTTGATTGTTTCTGTTTTTATTTTCTCCCACTACATTCCCCACTGTAATTTTGTCAGTTTGATTGACACGTAGCAGAACATTTCAGGGTCTGTCTCTCGGTGGTACGTGGAGCTGTCAGAGCTTGACTGAAATCCACTCAGCCTCCTGGAGACTGTTCCCAGGTGGGAATGCTGTCTGGCTGCCAGCACAGCAGTAGAGCACTCCTCCTGGACTTCCACCCTCAGTCTCAGGATCTCTACCACGACTGAACATTTTCCTCACGTTTGCTATCCAGACCAAATGAATTATTATTTTTTTTATTTTTATTTTATTTTTTTTTTAAACTCATTCCTCATCCACTGGGGCCTTCTTAAATGTTATACTTCACACTCATGTTTGAGAGAATGCCCAAGTAGGCTTTACCCTGATTATTCCAAGATTAGTAAATTATAAGTGCATATGAACTAGGTTGAATATAAATGTTATATATTTCTGTGTGGAATCTCAGATTTAAAGTGTATCTTCAGAAAATCAACTGAAACGATTTATGATAATCAAGGATTTTATTTTCTCTCTCTCTCTCTTTGTTTTTCCTCTACAGGTATTTTATTGATAGACACACAGATTTAGAGAGGCAGTTTAACATTAATGTTGACGACGGGAAGATCACATTAGCTAAACCTCTGGATAGAGAAACGGATGTGTGGCACAATATCACAGTGACAGCCACCGAAGTTCGTAAGTACAATTTTCTTTTCTTCCTCTACTCAATTGAAGCATTAAATGTTTTATGTTTCGAAATGATTGTATAACAATATCAAAGAGATTGTTACAGTAATGCGCCGAGAGATCATTAAAATCTGTGTAGAGGCACTTCAGACCAATAAAAATTTCACATCACAGTTAACATCTTTGTTAATTATGCATCAGGATTTACAGTGGAGTAACAAATGCAGGTGGATAAAAAGGCCAAAACCTGGGCTCTAACTATAAATGAACCATAACAGCTAATGTAATAGAAGCTTTACACCTCAGGTACTAATTTACCGTCCACAGATTTTTAAGGTGCTAAAGTTTCCTCTCAGAAACCGAAGACAGAGATTTTACTGAATTAAACAGCTCAGCAGTCAGTTCATGGACATCTAATGAGTAATTTCTACTCACACCAGAGCTGTTTGCTGTACATAACAGATAAAAGAACATCTGTTGACTGGATAAAGAACTTATTAAACACAAGCTGTGGACCAGAAATAAACATTGCACAAGCCATCCATAAACCTCGAGATTCATTTTGATTGGCATGTACAGCTACATTATTCAGATACTGGAGCCAAAAATCTTTCCCTGGAGGAGGAAAAAATACTGATGTTGTCATATACAATTAACATAAGATGTCTTTGAGCTCAAAGAGCTGAATAAACTGAATTATTTAAGGGCTCCTCTCATAGCAACATTACATGTGAAGTTAAGCGTGCAAAATGTTCATCTTTCCCAGTGTTTTAACATGATGACCAACAAATCTGCAAATCTGGATTTTTTTTGTTGTTTTTTTTGGCTGATGCCTCTGCTGAAACAGAATTTGAACTGAAATGTCTGTACAGCATGGCTATGAATATGAGTCTGCGCTACTGCATTATGTTGAAACGTCTGGTCAAAGCTTCTTTCTTTTTTTATATAAGTAAGGTCAATCAAGGAGCAAAATTAATTGACAGGTCAAATGCATTTCAAATGCTGTTTGCTGTTCTAAGTGTCACACATTACAGCAGTATGCCCTGAATTGCTCGTAAGCTGTTAAGGTACCATGTCATGTACTAAAGCCAAACGAATAGATAATTGCTTTAAAAGTCAGCGGTTGCAACCCTAATTAAATACAATCATTTACATGGGTCCTCAAAAGGGACTGCGAATTACTGCCAATGAATAATTCCAATGAAAAGTTAATCTAATTAAATTGCCCTTTATTGTCTTCTAGACTTCAGCTGCCACCGTTTTATTAATATTCATTTTTTTAACCTTCATGTATAAAACATGCACCTGAACAGGGGATTTCAAAAGCACTTTGAATGTGTTTTTTTTTTCACCGTAATCCTGTTTTGCATACTTGATAATGTCTAAAGCTCAGACTGATGCCGCGTCTCATCTGTCTCTCCATCAACCCAGAGGATGGGAAAAAAAAAAAAAAAAAAAAGGCAGAAGAAGAGAGAAAAAGAAATAGTTGTGAGGCAGAAAGAGACCGAAAATAACTGGGTCATTGTATTTACCTGGGATTTGCAATAGCTCCCTTCTATATTTGGCCGCTGCACTTCTGTTTTCAGTGTTTTAATACCTTGTCTCTTTTCATATTAGGAAACCACAGTCAGGTTTCCAGAGCCGTTGTGGCAATCAAAGTGCTTGACATAAACGACAACGCCCCTGAGTTCGCCACCGAATACGAAGCCTTCCTTTGTGAAAACGGCAAACCTGGACAGGTAAGAGGGCATCAGTCAGGCCCGCCAACAGCATCTCCTTCTCACAGCTCCTCCGTAACGATCAGCCGCGGTGAATTACAGCCTATTGATTTAAGAGAGAGAAGTAAGAGACACCTGGGTGGCCTTTTTTAGCCACTCACTCTCTCTCTCCCTCTGCAGAAAATGAAAACAATCAGATCCATTCAGGCCCGGTCAGAGCCTGCATCTCTCTAGCCGACATGCAGTGTCTGTGACTAACAGTATCAGTATGTACTTCCTCATCCTCCGCCCTCTAACACAGTCACCGTAAGAACATTCTCCATCCATGTGGGGAAAAGAATGACCGGGACGGCTGGGTCCTGCTTTTCAGCGAGCTGTAAATCATAAAGAAAAAGAACGTGTCTTGAACGGGGGTGGCAGATATATAGATGGACTTGGCACAGAAAAGTGGGCTGCCAAAGCCTGCGCCCCTTAGCTTAGGGTCTCTACTTTTATGAGTGAATGGGACAGATTTTTCATCTCGTGTTGGCTGCTGTCAGTGCCTGGCCTCATATGATGTCAAATGTGGAGTAATGGATGGCTGGTCCCTCTCTTTGTGTCTGTGTCCACAGGTGATTCAAACCATCAGCGCCGTGGACAAAGACAATCCTTCCCAGGGACACACTTTCCACTACCGCCTGGAGATGCTCAACAATCCCAATTTCACCATCAAAAACAATTTAGGTATGTTCATCTGTGTACATGTTATTTTATTTAATTTTTTCCCCAACTTCTCCCAATTTCATGTTTAGGCACCGATAGTGTGATGCACACATCTTGGGATTAGCAAATCATCAAAAATCAAGATTTTTGGAAGGAAATTCACAAAATACAAAAGATTATTGGAAACTGTGTTTACCATGTCTTTTAAACTCTGATGTTGTTGTAAATTTATTCTATTTTATTTTTTTCTCTCTGTTNGAAATTCACAAAATACAAAAGATTATTGGAAACTGTGTTTATCATGTCTTTTAAACTCTGATGTTGTTGTAAATTTATTCTGTTTTATTTTTTTCTCTCTGTTATGTTCACTGCAAAAATGCTTTTCTTACTTAGATTTTTTTGTCTTG